>CM047525.1:25880087-25907587 GCA_026122265.1 Ammodytes dubius
GCCTGGTGCTACCAGACCATAGCCTGGTCCCACCAGACCATCGTACTTCATTTAGCCTGGTCCTACCAGACCATCGTACTTCATTTAGCCTGGTGCTACCAGACCATCGTACTTCATTTAGCCTGGTCCTACCAGACCATCGCACTTCATTTAGCCTGGTGCTACCAGACCATCGTACTTCATTTAGCCTGGTCCTACCAGACCATCGTACTTCATTTAGCCTGGTCCTACCAGACCATCGTACTTCATTTAGCCTGGTCCTACCAGACCATCGTACTTCATTTAGCCTGGTCCTACCAGACCATCGTACTTCATTTAGCCTGGTCCTACCAGACCATCGTACTTCATTTAGCCTGGTCCTACCAGACCATCGTACTTCATTTAGCCTGGTCCTACCAGACCATCGTACTTCATTTAGCCTGGTGCTACCAGACCATCGTACTTCATTTAGCCTGGTGCTACCAGACCATCGTACTTCATTTAGCCTGGTTCTACCAGACCATCGTACTTCATTTAATTTGTACAGAAGGTCTGGAATCGCTCTATTGACAAACGTTACCTCACTTGAAGGCGGGTGTCTGTTGAAGTTTAAAACTATTGGATCTGCCCAGTGCCACTCTGGATCTGCCAACCAATCGCATAACGTTTGGTCGAGACGTAGGCTATGTCATGCGCCGGCTTCTGACTACAACTGAAACTGGACAAATAATCTGGTGGAGAAAACCCGTGAATACACCGCGGACCCAGACTGACTACTGAAGGGAAATGAAAAACGAGCGGAAGTAGGTAGGCGGGCGCTGCCAGGCTGACAGCCACCTACCATCAACCTACATTTGGGATTTTTATATTTTTATTTTTTTACTCGATGCTGCAAAACCACTTTGTAGGAACTTGACGACTTGTACACTACAAATAACGACTCTTTTTTTCTTGGGTTTTATTTTCAGACCTCACACTACTATTCACACTACTGCGGTTGGCCGTGTATGGGTAATTTGATATTTTAATTTTAAATTGATGCAGAAGTTTAGTTTTTATCTCACAATTGAAGCTAAGGGTCTATAGAAATATTTAGATTATTTTGGTTCAAGTGTCAAGAAACCAGAAACCATTTTTTTTTTTTTTTTTTTTTTGTGAAAATTAATTTCTTCAAAAAATGTCATGATTTCGATGGTGGCCATTTTGGAAAATGTGCAAAAAAAACAAATTGTCTTTTTACACTCTAACCAGCATTGTTCTCTAGACCCTTACCTTCAATTTAGAAGAGAAAACTAAACTT
This sequence comes from Ammodytes dubius, assembly GCA_026122265.1. Lineage (NCBI taxonomy): Eukaryota > Metazoa > Chordata > Actinopteri > Uranoscopiformes > Ammodytidae > Ammodytes > Ammodytes dubius. The sequence continues at coordinate 25,881,367 of CM047525.1, forward strand.
TACTATCAATTATAAATGACTATATAATATCCAGGCATCACACTAACACACTTCAAAACCTTCGGATCCAACGGGTTGTATCCTATTGGTTGATTTTTCAGAAACCAGGAAGTAAAGGTCTTGAATGCAGTGATTTGATTGGCCCAGAAATAAAACTTCTCAGGTGACCATGTCTGAAAGGGGGTGGGGTTTGTGGTGGGTGGGCATGGGTGTGGGCGTGTCCAAGGGTAAAAGCTCAAAGCTGATTGGCTGTCCTGAAAATGTAAATTTGCAAGGTGCTCAAACAAGGAGGGAAACACATGTTACTCTGAAAAAGGTGCAAGACCTCATGATGCATACAGTGGTTTATGCATTCAGGTCTGTGTGTGTGAGAGAGAGTGTGTGTGTGTGTGTGTGTGTGTGTGTGTGTGTGTGTGTGTGTGTGTGTGTGTGTGTGTGTGTGTGTGTGTGTGTGTGTGTGTGTGTGTGTGTGTGTGTGTGTGTGTATGTGTATGTGTGTGTCTGTGAGGTACAACGTGAACACAACAGTCACTTGATGTGACATGATGTTTTTTTTTCTTTTTTTTAATGTAGATTTTATACTGTTTGTGCTGAATGTTCCGATGTCTCTGTCTGGCTGTGTGTATCACCTTCACACTTACCTCTCGTTTGGCGCTTTTCCTTTACATGGTACCGACTTCTACTTGATTATTTTGGTTTTCGACTATATAAAAGGGTCACTGTGTAGTTTCAGAGGAGGGGGGGATTTGTTTACATTCACAGAGCCTGCAGTTAATTTACTAAACATGTTTTCTCTACATGTAATGTAAAACTGTGGGCGTGCTGCTGTAAACAACAACAGTGAAACAGTAACTTTTCAGGAAGCTTTCTAACTTCAAACAGTGTTCCAGGGATCATATTCAGTTATAAAGAGAATATACTTTAGAAAGCCCCCCCCCACCCCCCTCCCTCCCTAACAGTAACACAGAAAGTCAACAATTCAAACGGTGCTATCATGGGTTTATATATACTATATGTTGTAATTGAAAACGACCTCCAGAAATTGACCAACGTACCAAATTAGAGTAGAGTTAGAGCCGGTACCACTTAATGCAAAAGCGCCATTGCCTCATAAACAAAGATTCCAGTTAAGAAAAAGTGGCTTCATCTCTTCGTGTTAAAACAAACACACACACACACACACACACACATCTCTTCACAAACACACACACAAACACACACACACACACACACACACACACACACACACACACACAAACACACATCTCTTCACAAACACACACACACACACACACACACACACACACACACACACACACACTTCATTAAGGAACAATAAGAAGTGTCAACAATAACAATAAGGAACTGTGTTGTTTTATTTCATTGTCTCAGCGTTTGTATTCTCTCCGTGATGCCATACATGAAACAGTGAACGTCTACGATGCTGCTGCTGCCGACACATGATCAACAGGATTTTATTGTTCATTTTTAAAAGCTGCTCCGAGGAACTTTCAATGTGTGTTAACTCTAGCGCCCCCCTTTGGACAAAAGTGGTAGTGTTTTTACCACGCCAGCTGTTGTTCCTGGGTGAGCGTATACCCATGACAAAGACATTAAAGGCCTACTTCACCGGTTGGAATATGAAGGTGTATTGAACTCGGCGATCCTATGAAGTATAAATGTGCAAAAAAAATTGATCCGATTTAAAAAAAAAAAAAAAAAAAATGCACATTTATACTAAATGGGATCTCAGAGTTCAATACACCTTCATATTCCAACCGGTGAAGTAGGCCTTTAAGAAAAACTATATAAAAACAGCGTTATTTGCACTGATGGTCTCGTTTGCTGTTACTTGTAATTCACGATCATCAGAGGAACAATTAGACTGTTTCAGAAATATTTAAAAGTTCCTCGTAGCTACTTTAAATAAATAAAAATTCAAATTAAAAATCAAATCAGTCAGAACGAAACTGCTCATGAACCACAGATCACCTCAATACACCAGAAATACCTCAGAAGACTTTTCTACGTGTTACATTTTTGTTTTCTAGATTGTATTAGTAGTTTTGATGACTTTGTAGATCGCATCATCATCATATTATATTGTTTTTCTAATTGATTTCTTCGATTACAGATGTTCATTTGTTTGACATTGAAAAGTGATTGAAGAACGAAATGTTACTCTGAACCTCTACGCTGTAAATAATTGAAACGGAATGTTTTGTTAAGTTTCAACTGAACTGCCGAAATCATAAAACCACCTGGACTACTTCAAACTGGAATACTTCTCCTCATTTTGTGCTCCTTGTCTGTGTCTCTTTACTGTGTTCTTATGGTACTGCACGTTCACACCAAAAGCGATGCACGCGAATTAGAGCTGCAACGATTAATCGACGAATCGATTATTAATCGATTATCAAAATAATCGCCAACTATTTTGATAATCGATTAATCGTTTCGAGTAATCTTTTAATAAAAAAAATCCGAATTCTCTGATTTCAGCTTCTCAAATGTGAATATTTTCTGGTTTCTTTAATCCTATTATGACAGTAAACTGAAATATCTTTGTGTTTTGGACATAAAAATACATTTGAAGAAGTCAACATGGGCTTTGGAACATTTTTCACCATTTTCTGACATTTTACGGACCAAAACACTAATCGATTAATAATCGATTAATCGAGAAAATAATCGACAGATTAATCGATTATCAAAATAATCGTTAGTTGCAGCCCTACACGCGATTGAGAATTGGCATATTTACAAAGGAAGTCATTGGTTTTCACTTGAAGTTGAAAATATTTAAGTTTTGGACCCTCCCCACTTTCTGTCTGTTAGTGGAAGGCAGCCCCTGATTGGTTCATGTAGTCGTCAATCTAGCCTCCAGTCAGACCGGACCCTCCCCACTTTCTGTCTGTTAGTGGAAGGCAGCCCCTGATTGGTTCATGTAGTCATCAATCTAACCTCCAGTTAGACCGGACCACTTTTTGTATTTGTTTATATTTAAAGGCATATCTTAAAAGAAATTTAAAGGAAACTCTAGATACTTAGTTTTTCAGACAACATAAAGCCGTTGTGAATATTATAAAACATATTGTAATGTTGTTTATGCTCCTTCTCTGCCATTTAGTCCCCTCCCGTCTTCTTAGGAAATCCATCGGTTTCCTGTGAGAACCATGGCCTCAGATTCAGAGTTCCTCTAGCAGGTGGACTGAAGAAGCAAAAAGGATGGAAGAGATTTCTGCTTTTTCAGTAGATCAAAAGATCTATAGAGCAGACAATTGCCTTGAATATTTGAGTTTGCATCACATTATTTCTGGAGACTTTCAGGCTTTAATATATAATGATACCACAAATGAACCAGTCAGACATTCACACAGACGGGTGAGACAAAAAGTTGTTCTCGTTTTAAATTAGCACTCAAAGACAATTCAAAGTGCTTAACAGGGGCATAAAATACATCAAGATAAGACACATTACATTTCTTTTAAATTGCATTTCAAACAAAAAGAAAAAACAGGCAGACACTTTGTTAAAAATGTAAAGGAATTGCATTTAAAAGACAAGAAAAAACGTAAATTGAAAAAAAATGACTAACCAACCAAAAGCGGATTTTGCTCATTTCGCGGTATTTTCCGTTTTTGTCCAACACAAAACAAAAATCCATTGGCTGCCAAGTCACCAAATAAAGGCCTGAAGTATTTGACTTTATGTGCAACAAATCTAGTAACTTTCTCTAATGTATGAAAGTTACAGATTTAGAATTAAATCACAGAAAAAAAAAAACTTTTCAATGACATTCCAATTTTTTTAGATGCCCCTCCTGTAATGATGACCACAAATGAACCAATCGGATATTCACAGAGACAATATGTGACAAACTTGTATGAAGTGGTTCTCGTTTTAAATTAGCATTCTGAAAGAAAATCAAACATTCATTTTGTCGAGTTGTGAAATGTTGTAGGTCGTTTCTATGTATCAGGTCTCAGGCCATGTCTAGTTATACACGGGTTTCTTGGTAAATGTCCCTTACTCCTCCTCCTTCTCCAAAAAGTGCATATTTTCGTATAGGTGACTTGTAAGGCTTGTTCCTGCCTGGTTTGAGTCCCAGAGTTTTGGAGAGACGTCGGTCAACCCAATTAGATCTGTCTCTCCAAAAAAATAAATCTAATAAAGCAAAAATGCCCAAAAATAATCGACGAAAAAAAAATATATATACAGCTCTGGAAAAATTTAGGAGAACAGTCTGGATTTTTCTTCAATCTTCATCTCTACATTACTTAATTGAAATGCTCTTAATGTCAATACTTTTGGGGGTTAATTTGGTAAAAAATGTTGTCAGTAGTTTATAGAATAAAACCAAAATGTTCATTCTACTCAAACATATGCCTATAAATAGCAAAACGAGAAACACTGAACATTTGGAGCGGACTCTTAATGTTTTCCAGAGCTGTATACTGTATATCTGTGTATGTGTGGACAACTGTATTAACGTGTGTTGTTTTTTTGAGTTGTTTTTTTGGCAGGAAAACGAAAAATAATAATAATAATAATGATGTTAATAATGTTGGAAAACCATTTAAAAGTGCTTTTTTTCGTATAGGTGACTCTTAAGGCTTGTTCCTGAAAACATATATATAGTATACACAGTATATATATCCGTGTATGTGCGGACATGGCCTTATTCAAGGCTTGTTCCTTGTTGGTTTGAGTCCCAGAGTGTTGGAGAGATGTGGGTCCACTCTGCAGAAGATCTCTATAAAGTCTGAAGAGGCTTTGCTTCCTTTCTTTGTCACCATGTCGAACACATCCCGAGCTCTGTCTGCCCGGGTTCCTCTGCTGTTCACTGTCTCCATCTCTCCAGGGTTAATAACTCCTCGCTCTAAGAGTTCATCCAGCAGCTGCTTCAGATTGGCTCCAGACACAGACTCTACAAAACTGTGAGCGGACTGATGACAGGCCTGTCTGTGGTGATGAGGACTGAGGGACCTCTTCTGTACTGAGAGTGGGATCTACAGGGCAAAGAGGAAAACACTTAACAATAATACATAATACACAGGGACAGACAGACGGACAGACAGACGGACAGAAAGACAGCCAGACAGACAGACAGACAGACAGACAGACAGACAGACAGACAGACAGACAGACAGACAGACAGACAGACAGACAGACAGACAGCCAGCAGACAGAGACAGGATCTACAGGACATACACAAAAACAAACACTCCGTCTTAAATGTACAAACTTTTTAATTTGAAGTGTCTACAAGGACATTTTTAATATTTCTGAAACAATCTAATTTTTCCTCTGATGATAATAAATTACATGTCACAGCAAACAAGACCATCAGTGCAACAAATGCTATTTTTATATAGTACACACACACACACACACACACACACACAAGAACACACACACACAGAGACACACACACACACACACACACAGAGAGACACACACACACACACACACACAACACACACACACACACACACACACACACACACACACAAAAGTTCAACTTTGGACTTTACCGGTGAGATCCACGTCGTTCTTCCACACTTCTCTCTCTCTGTCGTCTTGCAGAGTGATTGTCACTTCCTCTGTGTTTGTTGGAAGGCGGATGTCAAACATGGGATGGTAGTTTGGCCCAAACTCCAGGTCAAAATCTGCTCTCTGGAAAGTAAGTAAGGCTTTATTTACTGTGTGTAGCCATTTTTAAAGCTGCTACGAGGAACTTTTAAATATTTCTGAAACAGTCTAATTTTTCCTCTGATGATCATAAATTACATGTAACAGCAAACGAGACCATCAGTGTAGAGAATGCTATTTTTATATAGTTTCTCTTAATGCCTTTGTCATGGGTATACGCTCACCCAGGAACAAAAGCTGGCGTGGTATAAACACTACTAATAGGGCAAAACAAAACAGTAAGTAAAAAAGTAAGTAAATTGAAATATGCAATTTGAGGAACATTATTTATATTTTGTGCAAAACTGAAGAAAGTGTGTGCGCGTGCGTGTGCGTGTGCGTGTGCGTGTGTGTGTGTCTGTGTGTGTCTGTGTGTGTGTGTGTGTGTGCTCAAAACTATAGATAAACTAAAATAAGAAAAAATAAAGACTCACTTCGGGTTGAATCTTTAGAGCCTGAGGACAGCAGAGACTGTAGCTGTGATCTCTGTACAGTTTGCATTTGGCCGTCGTCCTTACGTTGTCATAATGTCGCTGCTGAGCGCTCACCTGAACACACACAACACAACGTTTTATCATTTAAACCCAAATCCAATAAATCCTTCTAAGTATGTTATTGTGTGGAGTCAGTTTCATGATAGTAAAGCACCTGAAAAGAGTTCGGCATATTTATCATTACAAATTAAAGATATTGTCATTTAAGTTGAATGTGTATGACTGCTGTATGTTTGAGGTGGTGGTCTGAGGGGCCGTAGGCGCTGAATGACAGCCACGCTTCCGTCAGTCTGCCCCAGGGCAGCTGTTGCTACTATCGTAGTTTACCACCACCGGTATGACTGTGTGTGAATGAATGGAACCTGGAACCCTGTAAAGAGCTTTGAGTGCCTAGAAAAGAGCTATATAAATCCAATCCATTATCAATATCATTATAAACTTTACGGAAATTTGGTTTCGATGATGCATATATATATATAGACGTGCCCAATAGAGGCTCAGTCCTCTTCACAGCAGACCCGGGTTAGAATCCAGCCCGGGTCGTTCTCTGCATGTCATTCCCCTCTCTGACACATTTCATCTCTGTCTCGTCAAAACTGTCTAATAGAGGCAAAAATGCCAAAAATGAATAAAAAAATAATATATATAAAACGTGAAATATTACCTCGTGCAGTGGTATGTTGCAGGGCAGCAGGAGCACTATGAGTCTCTGTCTCTGTGTCTTTGGGTTGGGCGGGCCCAGGAACAGCAGGATCTGCCCGGTGACAGGGAGCAGGTTGTTCCACAGACTGGAGATGATGTTCCAGACCAGACCGAAGGCTGAGCAGTGAGACACACGGACCAACACATGAGTCTGAGTGATCTGCTCCGGCTGCAGGAGGCTCATCCCTTCATCTGACATGTGGACCACAGAGAACCGGCCAGGGGGCAGGCCGGCTGCAACACACACAGAGGGGTCGTTTATTTAACTGACAATAAACCTTTTCAACTTTACATACAATTTATTAGGTACACTTTGCTAGTACCAGATCGGACCTCCTTTGGCCTTCAGAACTGCCTTAATTCTTCATGCCATACTATCGTTTTTGCTGGAACACACACAGAGGGGTCAGGCAAGATTTTTCCAATCTTTTATTGTCCAATTTTGGTGAGCCTGTGTGAATCTATCTATCTGTCCGTCCGTCCGTCCGTCCGTCCGTCCGTCCGTCCGTCCATCCATCCATCCATCCATCCATCCATCCATCCATCTATCCATCTATCCATCTATCTATCTATCTATCTATCTCTCTCTCTCTCTCTCTATCTATCTATCTATCTATCTATCTATCTATCTATCTATCTATCTATCTATCTATCTATCTATCTATCTATCTATCTATCTATCTATCTATCTATCTTTACCTTGGTCAGATTCACAGTGTGGGAGGTGGAGCTGACTGATCGCGCCCTCGGGACACTCGATGCTGAACAGCGGCCCGGCGGCCATCTTGCCAGCTGATTCCAGGATGCTCTCATCCCATTGGACGATCCTGTAGACAAGCTCCGCCTCCTGCGTCATCACGAACACCAATCCGGTCAGAGCACAATGGAACACACCTGGACCGGGACAGCTGAACCTGCAGAGGAGGACAGAGTCAATATAACAAGGCCTGATGGAGGTGTCCGTCACACTTTACAATACTGGTACATTCAAGGTTCTCCGAGGAACTTTCAGGTTTTGTCCTTTCTTGCGCCCCCTTTGGACAAAATCTGTAGTGTTTTTACTACGCCAGCTGTTGTTCCTAGTTGACCGTTTACCCATGACAAAGGCATTAAGAAAAACTATATAAAAATAGCATTCTTTGCACTGATGGTCTCGTTTGCTGTTACATGTCATTTATGATCATCAGAGGAGAAATGAGACTGTTTCGAAATATTTCAAAGTTCCTGATAGCATCTTTAGTTAACTTTTAGTAAATGCTTAGTTAACGCTAAACAAGCATTAACTATCAGTTAATCAATGCACCCTTATTGTAAAGTGTTACCGATGTGTCTGTACTGTTTGTGTGTGAAACATTTCAACACAGCTTCTTCTATGTAGGAGTCGGCGGATTGGTTAGGCATTTGTTACCTGTACGAAATCTTTCTAGACTCAGTCAGCAGGTCAGGAGTGAAAGTTAATTTCTCCTAAAAAAGAAAATGGCACAAATTAGTTTAATAGATGGCACATATAGATGGAAACAGCCAGGTGACGGGGTCCTTACCGCTTCAGGTGCAATTATGTGCAATCCTGAAGGCAAAAATACAATATTTGAAAGACCACGCCCCTTACGCTGTTAGTCCAATTATTTTGACATTTTAAAAACAAGTCCAGCTCAATGTGCTCAATGTACAAAAAAGCCTCTTGGACCATAGACGTCTGCTGTGAGGGATTTAAACTAATTTGATTGAACAGAAATAGTCACATGACATTTACCGTAGTGTCTCATTTGCCATTAATGTTTGACCAATCATCACATCAACAATTTAGAAGGTAACGACAAATGTTAAAGTGAAAAACTGACATTTGTGTTGAGAGCTTCTCCACACGCGAGCTGCTTCTCTGGATCACCAGGACTCGGCTGATCCTCTTCACACACGTCCAGGTTTGGGTTTGATGAGGACAGATCAGCTGAAGAAAACGACAGAGACACACAGAGCAGATAAAACTCAACTCTTGGACATCAGGGGACACAGTGTAGCCCGCTGACTAAAGGCCATTTCACACGGTAGGCGACATTCCGCTCGCGTTGTCGCCTGGCCCCGCGGCTTCAATTTGCGCTCCCCGTGTGAAGTGACGGGCGGAGGAGCGCGACTGTGATTTTTCAACCGCCGCGACAAACAGATAAACAGTTCTCAACTTTTCCAACGGCTCCTACGAGCGCGCGCATGTGTTCGACGAGCACGGAGGAGACAGTTCAACGGTAGTGCGCCCGCGTGACAGACAGACAGACAGACAGACAGACAGACAGACAGACAGACAGGCAGACAGACAGACAGATAGAGACAGTTCCACGGGAGTGCGCCCGCTTGTCGTGCAGCCTGACAGAACGCTGTGCCTTCTCTCTGCCCGCTCGCCTCTCCATTGAGAATGCATTGCCAGGGGCGACAAACGCGTTCCGTGTGAAAAGCCCATACCTCAATGAAACTCCACACTATAAACAAAGAGCTGCGCCGACATCTTCCTTTAAACACAAGACTCTTAACCCTTACAGAGGAGATTAACCACAGTGGGTTATATCTCAAACGTCTGTCTTCCAGTTAGAGCCTTGCTTTACTAACAGGTCACATGTCTTCATCTTATGAGGACTTTACTCACCCACTTCCTGTCTGTCAGGTTCAGTCGCATTTTCTTTACCGTCCACTCTGAAGGAATAAACACACACACAACACAAACACACACACACACACACACACACACACACACACACACACACACACACACACACACACACACACACACACACACACACACACACACACACACCACACACACACACAGAGACACACACACACAACACACACACACACACACACACACACACACACACACACGCAATCTTAGATGTTTAGATTGTTTCCCCTCTTCTATTTATTTAGTCATGTAAAATGAACCTTACAGTGTTTCGTGTAAAGCGTGAGCCTCAGTGTTGTTAGTGGTTGTTGTTACAGCATTTCGACTTTCCGACTTAAGAGAATGTTTGTGATCACACCCACCTTACCCTGAATGAACAACTTCTAAACCCCACAGGGTTCCGTACTTGGGCCACTACGTTTCATTCTCTCAACTCTGCAAAATGATCTGCCAACCCCTGTTTTCCTTTCTACGCTGATGACACACCTATCTCTACAGCCACCCTCTCTGCTCTAATACACAGCTTTGCAGTAAACGTTTTGTGATGGGAGTGAACACAGGTGAAATATTACTACAGGTGTAATTGTACATACAACCAGCGATTGTCGACAAAACTCCCGAAGAATGATGAATCTGGCTGATATCGTCAGACAGTAACATAAATCAGCATAAACAGTCTCTTACTTACTAACTTTGAAAAAGATTTTGTAAACACAGGTGTGTACTATCACAGTATCAACAGTTCAGGTCAATTTAGTGGAAACAGTTTCTTACTGTGTGTCAGAGGGTCCAGGATCTTTACTGATGTCTTCAGGTTCGTCCTTAGATGGGTCACTCTTCACAGACAGACAGCTGGAGACCGCAGACTCTAAAACTTTGTCCTCTTTCTCCACACTGTCACTCATCTTCTGGACTGCAGTGGCAGTCATGGGTGTACCTTTAACACTAGAGAACAAAGACGTATGAACATAACACATTTAAGATTCACTTGCAACAAGGAAATGGTCACTGTAAGGATGTATTAACAACAAATCAGTCAGTGCAGCGAAATTGTAGGTTTTTCTAATTAATAAGTTCAACAAATAAACTAATTTGCATCGACCCACTCGCCACGAACCTCAGAGTCTCCAGTCTGTATTGTGGACTCTCCAGAAAACCACACAGCAGCTTCACTCCTGAATCCTGCAGCTTGTTGAGACTCAGATCCAGCTCTCTGAGATGGGAGGGGTTGGACTTCAGAGCTGAGGCCAGAGAAGCACAGCTGGTATCTGACAACCTGCAGAATTTCAATCTGAAAAAAGTAAAAAAAAACAGGTTGAATGAATGTGTCAGTAGCACAGGTTAGATTTTGGTTGAGGGTTACTCTGGCCAACCAGTCCCAACTAGAACTTTGTGACCACCATATTTAAAATAAAATTTAAAAACGGCATAATTGTAATATAATTGCCGTTCCGTAGAGATGGTGGCAATCAGCAGAAATATGTTACGTTAAACCAGTTGTGTTTAGATGCCCATGTAGTTTTGGTAATGTTTTTCTCTAACCTAAGAATCTCCAGTCTACAGTGTCGACTCTCCAGAAAACCACACAGCAGCTTCACTCCTGAATCCTGCAGCATGTTATTGTGACTCAGATCCAGCTCTCTGAGATGGGAGGGGTTGGACTTCAGAGCAGAGGCCAGAGAAGCAATGCCTTGATGTGTGACCAGACAACGTGACAGTCTACAGAAAGACGAATATATTGACATGATTAACTACTGTTGATGTTTAAGTAAAGCTTCATATAGAGTTAAAGAGAGATTCTATACCTCAGAGTCTCCAGTCTACAGTGTGGACTCTCCAAAAAACCACACAGCAGCTTAACTCCTGAATCCTTCAGCTTGTTGCTACTCAGATCCAGCTCTCTGAGATGGGAGGGGTTGGACTTCAGAGCTGAGGCCAGAGAAGCACAGCCGAGCTCTGACAACCTGCAGTTCCATAATCTGGATAAAGAATACAGTATTTGCATTCAAATCAATTCATAATCCTCTTAGATCTTTTCAGGTATCGGATGTGACATTCAGTATTGATAAGCACCAATCACAGCTTTTATATTTAATGTTCATTATGTCTCGATTACTTTATTCAGTGTTGTTACAGCTTAAAGTGGAGCGGTGCTAAGTGCTTATTTTCATAGGAATCTTTCAGTTGATGATACAAGTGTGTAAATTGGCATGAGCAGTCTCCATGGATCACTTGACAAGAAAATTCTTCGAGACATTTGAAATTGTGAGTTCGAAAATTTCTTGTCAAGTGACCCATGGAGACTGCTCATGCCAATTTTCACGCTTGCATCACAAATTGAATGATTTTAGCACTTATTAAGGCAAGTGACATTTGAGACATTTTAAGACTTTATTAAAGCCTCCTATAATAAAATTAAAGAACAATTTTACTAAGTCTTAAATGATCCGTAGGAACTTTGTTGTCACTGGGGATTAGAATAACATCAGTCTCAAACTAACTGACAACAATAATTTCACAATAATATACATTTGAACTACAAAATAAACGCTGATTAAGACCCGTCTGACCTCAAAGTATTGAGTCCACATTTCGGACTGTCTAGTCCTGCAGACAGCAGCTCGAGTCCTGTGTCTTGTAGGTTGTTGTCACTCAGGTCCAGCTCTCTCAGATGGAAAGGGTTTGACTTCAGGGCTGAGGCCAGAGAAGCACCACTCCTGTCCGCCAAGCTACAGTGCCTCAATCTAGATATTTAACATAGAATGATGCTTTGGTAGATAGTAAATGGACTCCACTTATGTAGCGACTTCAGGTGGAAAATATCAATTTGCTAAAAAACCTGGTACAATGCATCTCTCCTTGCTCTAAAAAAGGCGAATGTTTCTTCTGTAGATTGTCCCTGTTTAACTAAAGTTAGATTACATTACCTCAGAATCTCTAGGCGGGATTGAGGTCTCTCCAATCCGTCACACAGCTGCTTCACTCCGGAGTCTTGCAGCCGGTTGTCACTCAGATCAAGCTCTCTCAGGTGGAAGGGGTTCGACTTCAGAGCTGAGCCCAGAAAAATGCAGCAGCTGTCCGGCAGTTCACATTTATTAAGCCTGAATTTGGAGGACACACATCAGGACAGGAGTTATACACAGAACGTGCGCATTGTTCCACCATTTCCAGCCTTTGTCGTTCTTCTTGAAAAACTTTCTGACCTCAGAGTTTCCAGTTTGCAATGTGGACTCTTCAGTCCAACAGACAGCAGCTTCACTCCTGAATGGTGCAGATAGTTCGCGCTCAGGTCCAGCTCTCTCAGATGGGAGGGGTTGGACTTCAGAGCAGAGGCCAAGAGTTCACAGTGAGTATCTGAGAGTCCACAGCCAGAAAGTCTGTAGAAATGCATTAATGTAAAACAAAATATTTACCACCGGACAATTGGGCACTTTACTGACATTTAGTAGTCTGGACATTCTCCATTCTCTGTGGGGAGGAGCCCAGACCCGTCTGTTAGTGGAAGGCAGCCCCTGATTGGTTCATGTAGTCATCAATCTAGCCTCCAGTCAAATCGGACCCTCCCCACTGTCTGTCTGTTAGTGGAAGGCAGCCCCTGATTAGTTTATGTAGTCGTTGACGTCAAAATGGATCGATGAAAAACCTTGTGAGATATGGCTGGTCTCGGGAAGCTAGATTGATGACTACATGAACCAATCAGAAGCTGCCTTCCAGCTTCTGTCCTTTTTGACATATTTGGACAATATTGGACTGTATATGACTACCCAAATGTCGGAAAGTTCCTCTTTTGTTTTGGGACATTGCAGAATTATTGGACATGGGACATTTGGGCATTGAGCTCTCTCTGGAAATTCATTAGCTTGGCTGTTTGGTTTGCAGGACAGGAGGCGGCCCATTGATGACGCTCTGACCAATCACCAATCACTAGTTTTTTGCCTCGATGGACCAAAAAGTATCATGTACTTTTACCAGGTACAAAATAAGAAAAGTAGAGAAGAATAGAATAGAGTAGGTACCATTTAATGTGATGAAAAGCGCCAAATGAGAGCAGCACTGTAATGTATTCAATTATGGACTTACAGAGCCTTTCTGCAGTTCCTCACAGCTGGAATCAGCCGATGCCTTCCTTGGTCTGATGTGTTGTACGTCTTCAGGTCCAACTCATTCAGAACCTCCTCTGACATCTGCAGCATGTAGGCCAGAGCAGAGCAGTGGATCTCAGAGAGTTTCTTCTCTGATCTGTTCTCTGACTTCAGGAACTCTTGGATCTCCTGATAAACTGAGAGGTCGTTCATCTCCGTCAGACAGTGGAAAATGTTGATGCTTCTTTCGGGAGGTATTTTGTGGGTGTTCATTTCCTTAAGGTTGTTGATGACCTTCTGGATGATTTGTGGACTGTTGTTTGTGCGACCCAGCAGGCCTCCTAAGAGTCTCTGGTTGGACTGCAGAGAGAGGCCATGGAGGAAGCGAACAAACAGGTCCAAGTGGCCATTTTTGCTCTTAAGTGCCTTTTCCATCACTAGCCTCAGAAAGGCCACTGGGGATCGGTCATTGGGATCAAATTGAGCAGAACTTTCTTCCTCCTCATCCTCATCATCATCATCCTCATCATCATCATCATCATCATCCAGTAAGACATCGAGGGAATCACCGTTGTCCCAGTCTTCTCCCAGGAAGTCCTTCAGTACCTCTGTGTTGTTGTTGGTGTAACAGTGGTACATGTAGACTGCAGCCAGAAACTCCTGAATGCTCAGATGAACAAAGCTGTAGACAGTTTTCTCAAAGATTACACTCTCTTCTTTGAAGATCTCGGTACAAATTCCTGAGTGCACCAAAGCCTCTGTGACATCCAGACCACACTGCTCCAGGTCTTCTTGGTAGAACATGATGTTTCCTTTCTGCAGTTGTTCAAACGCCAGCCTCCCCAGCTTCAGAAGAACTTCCCTGTCGGCCTCCGTCAGCTCCTGTGGACTCATCTCATGTCCCTCTTCATACTTCTGCTTCTTCCTCTTTGTCTGAACCATCACAAAGTGTGAGAACATGCCAGTCAGGGTCTTGGGCAGCTCTCCTCTCTGGTCTGTAGTCAACATGTGCTCCAGAACTATAGCAGTGATCCAGCAGAAGACTGGGATTAGACACATGATGTGGAGGCTCCTGGTTGTCTTGATGTGTGAGATGATGCTGCTGGACAGCTCTTCATCACTGACTTTCCTCTTGAAGTACTCCTCCTTCTGTGGGTCAGTGAAGCCTCGTACTTCTGTCACCCTGTCAACACATGTAGGAGGGATCTGATTGGCTGCTGCAGGTCGGGAAGTTATCCAGATGAGAGCCGAGGGAAGCAGATCCCCTGGATGAGGTTTGTCAGCAGCACGTTGACTGATGACTTCTGCGTGACATCAGACACAACCTCAGTGTTGTGGAAATCCAGTGAAAGTCTGCTTTCATCCAGGCCGTCAAAGATGAACAAAACTTTACAGTCAGAGAGCTTCTCTGCTGTGACCTTCTGTAATGTTGGATGGAAAACATGGAGCAACTTGAGAAGACTGTACTGCTCATTTCTGATCAAGTTCAGCTCCCTGAACGAAAGCAGAATCAGCAGACTGACATCTTGGTTTTCTAAGCCCTCTGCCCAGTCCAGAGTGAACTTCTGCACCGAGAAGGTTTTTACCAACTCCAGCAACACCGTTTGTAAGGACACTCTGATGTGTCCCTGTTGGTCGGGTAAGGCTTTGAAGATTTCGTGGCACTTGATTGGAGTGTCATGGAGGGTCTTCTCCTTGGAAGCGGTCTGAAGCTGCATGACCTCATGTTGGGTATTAACCTCTTCACTCTGTCCCTCTGTGATGTAGAGCTCAGTGTAGATCCTGTTGAGGAGAGTTCCACTTCCTGCTTTATCAGTTCCTTCAGTCACACGTTCACATCTCCTCTTCAGACTGATCTTATGTTCATCTAGAACCTCCTGCAGACTGCCATCAACTGTCAAGAAAGAAAGAAAGAAAGAATAAGTAGGGTGCACTCACACTAGGACTAGGCAATCATAAAATGCCCAAGCCTGAAAAGTCTAGTGTGTTCTCCCCGTACTTCCTGGGCCCTGGCCCGGTTGGAAGAGCTTCACGATGCTCAAGTAGGAGCACCAGCATAGACAGAGTCCTGACCTCACTTTTTCTTCTTCTGTCTGTTTCCCTTTTCCACCCCAATAACGCCTCTCCATGGAGCAACAAGCACATTTTAACTAAATTTAGAAGAAGGGTTGCTGTTGGTCTTAAGTGGAAGTGGAATGTTTACTGCAAATGTGTCCAGATGATCATATTCAAAAACAATTAGATACAACACACTAAAACCCAAAGCTTCAGGTTTTCAAATCAAAAAGACGTTATGTATGCCATCAATCAATGAGTGTTGTGGTATTATAATTGGGATGACGTGTAAGCAAGAAGCAAATGTTCTCCTTGGCCCAGATCTGTAGGAGAAGTGTGAGCGCGCCCTTAGTCATTTCGCACCATTACAAGAACATTTAAAGTATCTACAAGGAACTTCTGAAACAGTCTCACTTTTTCCACTGATGATCATACATCCTCAACAAAAAATAGAACAGCTGGCATGGTAAAAACACTACCGCTTTTTTCCAAAGGGGACGCTAGAAATAACACAAATTGAAAGTTCCTCGGAGCTCCTTTAAACAGTCAAGCTGCATAGTTAAGAAAAAAAGAGGTATTCTGTTTTCAGCTCACAGATCTTACTTTGTATAACGCTGGTCTGACTGGCTGTCTGAGTCCAGGTCTGGTTCTGGAAATCTTTTCCACACTGGGGACAGGAGGAGTCTCCTGATGGATCAGACTGGTCCCAGTATGAGGTGATGCACCGTCTGCAGAACCAGTGTCCACAGCTGGTAGAGACCGGATCCTTCAGGACGTCCTGACACAAACCACAGCAGGACGGCTGCTCCTCCACAGAAACATCACTCATCTATCTCTCTGTGGAGACAAGACATGATGTGAACAGACCTTCTATTCTGCAAATTTTGCTAACAACACTCTTCAAATTTTAGCTGCAATCACACAAATGTCAAAACACTTATTTCTTATCTAAAAGTTTTAACAGTGCACTCATGAATCATCTCCATTATTATATGAAATTACTTGTGTCTGAGGGTTTAAGTTCATCATCATAGAGGAGCACAAAATCTTTGGACCAGTCAAAGTCCACAGGCAAAGGGCTGGGGCCTCCACACTCAATCCGCTCTTCGTCTGGATCTCTGACAACAAATAATCAAAACTCATCGTCATTATGATTAAAGACCAACAGGTCTCATCTGGTTTATTCAAACTGATTTAAGGGTCAGATGTTAAAACAGGCTCATCATAGTGAAAAGGCAAGTTTATTTCTTTAGCCAAATTCAGACACAAGGCATTCAAAGTGCTTCACAGGGGCAAGAAATACATCAAGATTATACATTAGAAATTGCATTCAAGAGATAGTAAAAACAGAAAATACATCAAGATTAAAGATTAGCCTTCATTAGACATCATGTTGGCTGATCACATCCGTGTCTGTTCGGACTGAAGTCTCTTTACCCAAATTTGAGTGTAGATGAGAGTTGGACATTAAATACCAGTTATAACTTATATTTGACACAATATTCAAGTAAGTGTGTCCCAGACCCTAATAAAGTTTAATCTATTTTATCCAACTAACAACGTCACAGTCATACTTTGTGTCTGAGGGTCCAGGCTCATTGAAGTTTGGAGGAGACTGTTTGGACCAGTCACTCTTCACAGACAGATTACTGGAGGCTCCTGACTCTTGTCGCTCAGCTCTGGAGAAAAATATTCGAGACTTTTTTTTAAAATACTTTATTTACGTTTTTTGTTTTTTTTAGAGAACATACACTAACTGATATTTCTCTTACACTGTTTCTGAGGGTCCGGGCTCATTGAAGTTTGGAGGAGATTGTCTGGACCAGTCACTCTTCACAGACAGACTGCTAGACGCTCCTGACTCTGATCTCGGTCCTAGTAGTACCGTTCTGCAGAAAAATATTTGAAACATGTAATTATGATTTAAGACCAACAGTCTTAAACCAGTGGTCTACTGGTTTCACCTAGTTAACACCAACTGGCTAAGAGGAAAGAGATTCCTCCTCCCAGAGGTCTCTGGTTTCTCCCAGTAACCATGAGGTCTCTGGTTCCTCCCAGTAACCATGAGGTCTTTGGTTCCTCCTCCCAGTAACCATGAGGTCTCTGGTTCCTCCCAGTAACCATGAGGTCTCTGGTTCCTCCTCCCAGTAACCATGAGGTCTCTGGTTCCTCCTCCCAGTAACCATGATGTCTCTGGTTCCTCCCAGTAACCATGAGGTCTCTGGTTCCTCCTCTCAGTAACCATGAGGTCTCTGGTTCCTCCTCCCAGTAACCATGAGGCCTCTGGTTCCTCCTCCCAGTAACCATGAGGTCTCTGGTTCCTCCTCCCAGTAACCATGAGGTCTCTGGTTCCTCCTCCCAGTAACCATGAGTTCTCTGGTTCCTCCTCCCAGTAACCATGAGGTCTCTGGTTCCTCCTCCCAGTAACCATGAGTTCTCTGGTTCCTCCTCCCAGTAACCATGAGGTCTCTGGTTCCTCCCAGTAACCATGAGGTCTCTGGTTGGATCCCCAGCACCGGACAGAAAGGTGTTAGTAGTAAAACTAGTGGTGGCTGCAATTACATCTACGGTGCCCACCATCTCTACCATTGTGTCCCAAATAAACAACACAGGCTACAAAATACCTTTCGGCTCCTTCAATGAGGTCAGTTTACAGGTAGAAACAGTCTCTTACCTCGTGTCTGAGGGTCCAGGTTCATTACCGGAGTCTGGAGGAGGCTTTTCTGACCAGTCACCGAACACAGGCAGACCGTCTAATCTCCTTCTTTGGTCCACAATCCTGGAGACTGTAGACCTTGGTACACTGGCTGATTGCTGGGTAATATTTCTTGGTTGGAACAAGCCAGAGACAAATATTTAAAAACACGTCATGAATTATTATTATTCTTTTTTCCATGCGTTATTCAACAGTTTTAGAGAGACATAAATAAAATGTGTCATGTGTTTATTTTGATTGAAGACCAAGGTAACTGGTTCACACCAACTGATTTTAGGATCACATGATAAAAACATGCTGTGATCCTATTTAACTTTATTACTAGGGCTGTCAAAGCCAGAAAAAATGTAAAAGTTATAACACTAGTGTCTGCTACACAGTTATAGGTATAATTGAGACGTAATATTTCATCAAGACAAACACAAGACGGTCAACAAACACTTTTTCTTCTTGAATTATATTTTTTTTAAATGTTGTTTATAATTGTTAATAGTCTTCATACTCATTGAATCGTCTTTGAAGTTTGTTTAGCCGCAATTGTAAGGCGATTTCAGCTGCAGACACTGTCCCTCCTTCGTGAAGTGCCAATCTGGAGACGAATGTAAAAGATAAAAGTTAACTAGTTAATTAAAGCGAACATGACATAGATTTTATTTTATTTTTATTTATTTATTTGTTTTATGTTTTGTATGTTGTGATGGTGCAGGTGTTTGTTTGTTTGTTTGTTTGTGTGTGTTGTGAAAAAAAGGAAAACTTTCAATAAATATATTGTGAAAAAAGTAATTTAAAAGTTATCACTGCTACACAGTTATAGCTATAATTGAGATGTAATATTTCATCATAACAAACACAAGAAGGTCAACAAACACTTTTTTTTTGTGTTTCAGTTTGTGTTAGTTCTAGCGCCCCCTTTGGACAGAAGCGGTAGTGTTTTTACCACGCCAGCTGTTGTTCCTGGGTGAGCATATACCCATGACAAAGGCATTAAGAAAAACTATATAAAAATAGCATTCTTTGCACTGTCTGTCTGTCTGTCTGTCTGTCTGTCTGTCTGTGTTTTCTCTCACTGTGTGTCTGAAGGTCCAGGTTCATTACTGGAGTCTGGAGGTTTTTCTTCCTTCTTCTTCACGGCCTCGGCAACGTCCTCATGATCACTCATCTAGAAAGATAGATAGATAGATAGATAGATAGATAGATAGATAGATAGATAGATAGATAGATAGATAGATAGATAGATAGATAGATAGATAGATAGATAGATAGATAGATAGATAGATCGATAGATAGATCGATAGATAGATAGATAGATAGATAGATAGATAGATAGATAGATAGATAGATAGATAGATTTTGTTACATAATAAACCAGAGATTAGATTATGGGTCGTTGTTACAATGTTATGCTCTTAAATTACATACATACGTCTGCCTGTTGTGTGTGTGTGCTTTACATATTGTCACTTTCTAACTTCAAACAGTGTTCCAGGGATCACAATTTCGTTTGAGGAAAGTTTGTTTATTCAGTTATGAGAATAAACCTTAGTAAATGTTTCACTTCTCTGACACACACAAAGTTACGTAGTGCACATTTAAAAAAAACAATCCAGTGTTAATACACAGCCTGGGATCTATAAACTGGTATGTAAACAAAGGGTAGCCTTTGCAAACAGAGGGCTCACCTGACACACAGTACAGACAGGTAGCGGATCATGAGATATTCACTGATTATGACAAAGTGATTTTGAAAATAAGCGTTCTCCAGAATCACTGACTCCACCTTTAACAGGCTACTATTGGGTCATGTTACAGTAGAGACACAGTCCACATTAGGCCTGTTAAATCTGTCACTGCATTAAAGTAAACACAAGGATTTATCAGCTGTTTAATAAGACATAAAATAATCCACATTTTGATGAGCTCATGTATTCATTCTGTTTGTTGTTTTGAAGCCCAAACCCTGACAGTAAAGAGAGAGACTCTTACCGTGTGTCTGCTCTGTCGCTCTCAACTTTAGACTGTCATGAAACAGCTGTAAACTCTTCCTGCTTTCAGCCACTTCCTACACACACACGGGCGTATTATAACACACACATACACACTCTCTCTCTCTGTCAGGTGGCGCCCTCCTGTGGTAGGCAATGGAAGTGCATTTCTACCGCACATTTCAGACACAATTAGGCAACTCTACGCATATTACAGGGGCGTAACAATAGTCAATAACACAATTAAAGGTGTAGTCAGTGATTCCGGAGAACGCTTGTTGACAAAATCACTTTGTCAAAATCAGTGAATATCTCCTCATGATCTGCTACGGCTACCTGTCTGTACTGTGTGTGTGCTGAAAATAATTCAGGTGTTAATACACAGCCTAGGCTCTGTAAACTGGTATGTAAACAAAGGGGCCATAGTAGCTAGCAACATGCCAGTTTACCGAGCCTAGGCTGTGTATTAACACTGGATTTTTTTTCAGTGCACACACAGTACGGGAGTATGGATCAGAGGAATTTATCATAAACAGTTTCAAGTGAAACAAACAATAAATCATGCATCATTTATAATTTTACATATTTATTGTCTGGTGTAGTGGAGACCCCCCCCCCCCCCCCCCCTAAGTCCATCCTCTTCACGCACCGGTAGAATCCAGCCCGTGTTATCTAGCATGTCACCCCTCTCTGTCATCATTCTCTCTGTCTAACAACTGTTACATATAACTTGTGCTCGTGGTGTAGTGGTTAGACCCCCCCCCCCCCCCCCCCCTCCATAGAGTCTCAGTCCTCTTCACAGCAGACCCGGGTTAGAATCCAGCCCGGGTCGTTCTCTGCATGTCATTCCCCTCTCTGACACATTTCATCTCTGTCCATACACACTGTCTAATAAAGCATGAAAAAAGCAAAATCATAAAATAAATAGTTTGTAATTTGTAGCTGTATTCAGCCATTATTACCGCTATTGTTCCCCATTTCATTGAGTTATCAATGCCACATTTTCTGTAATTATATGAAACTTTCTTGTAGAATTATTGTTTGTTTATTTGGATTTGTTGGAACATTTGTCCATAAAAATGTTATGTACATTTTCATTTTGTTTTGTTAGATCTTAGAACTACAGCCTGACACACACACACACACACACACACACACAACACACACACACACACACTACCACACCAAAACACACACACACACACACACACACACACACACACACACACACACACAACACCACACACAACACACACACACACACACACACACCACACACACACACACACACACACCAACCACACAAAGTTAAAGTGTGAAATTGAGAATGCATTATTGGGTCTCGTAATAACAGTTGTCCAGTTTCCAGTTGTTCCAGTCGGTCTTTAGGTATCTGATGACAAAACCGCATTCAACCAAGCACACAACACACACGCGCGGTCAGACACTACACACAACACAAACAAATCACCATCCACCAGACACACACACACACACACACACACACACACACACACACACACACGCACGCACACACACACGCACCACACACACAGCGTGAGACGTGAAGTTCTGTTAATTTTTAATAAAAGAACATTTAATATTCCCAAATTTTTTTTTTTTTAAAGTTAGGCTACTCAATTTATTTATTTTAAAATTCTTTAAACACAACACAACAAACCCAATACTTCAAAAATAAGCAGAATAAAAGAAAAATCGTGTTACAAAAAATATATATATCTAAAATATTTTAATCTATCATAATTCAAAATAATTAATATGCGAAAAAATGAAAATAATATTACAAAAAATATATAAAAATATAATAATAAATATAAATAGATGATAAAAAATAAATAATTAAAAAAATATAAATATAATAAATATTAAGTGAAAAAAAAAGGAAAAAAAATGAGTCTAAGACCTATTCTTCTCCTATTACAGTGACAGCAAGCAACACAGGCCGGGTTTCTTCCCAAACCATTCCTCTCATTCCGCTGACAGCAGCACACACGGTGATTTGTCGCCTAATCTCCAGCGCTAAAAAACTATAATTTTCGCCCTTTTTACGCTAACATATGGAGCTCTTTACACCATGACTAAACCGGGAATGTCCCCTTGGAGCACGGCGTGTGAGCCAGGTCTGACCCGCGGTACGAGCTCGTTTTGGGCCGTTTTTGGCCGTTAAGTCGCTAAAACCTGGATAGGAAAAAGCGAATCGCATCAAATCAGTAAGTTCACCTGCCTATTCTCTCACCTGTGTGTCTCTCCACACCTGTATGACACTACCGTACTCTCACACACACCTTTCACGGTCGGTAACGGTAACGGCGACCGGGGGATGAACCGTTTTTCGTCCCCGCGCTTCACCCAACAAGCTAGCTAGCATCGAAGCTAATAATGCTAGCTAGTGATCATCAGTCAACTGGGCGGTCCGAAGGGAAGCTAGCGGCAAAAAAATGCTAAACTGCATTTAGCTGAAATTTAGACTAATTTAAAGCGAATTTACCGCAATGAGAGTGTCAGTGAACGGTTATTATTGAGTAATAGACTGTTATGTAATGGTTCAACCGCACACACACTGTCCTAGGCTCTGTAATTTATGTTTATTTATCATGTTTTCAGCCGCTACAACTTTACATTATGCTACATTTACATTTAATTTAGCTGAGGCACACACACACACTAACCACTAACCCCTAACCCTCAACCCTCTAACCCTTTAGTTGAAACACACACACACACACACACACACACACACACACACACACACACACACACACACACACACACACACACACACACACACACACACACACACACACACACACACACACACAACACACACACACACACACACACACACACACACTAACCCCTAACCCTTTAGCTGAGGCATGCCTTCCAATAAGTGCATCCAACAATGGAGGCACAAACTCGGCAATACTAATAAACAACAGCAATAATCAAAAGGTCTGAAATGCATTAGCTTCACTATAGGGTGTAGTGTAGTGTAGTAATCGTTAGGGCTACATTTAAGTGTAAGTAGTATATAACTGCTAGCTAGCTAACTGACTAGCCTGATCAGTTGTTATCAATATATTAATGAATGGGTCTGGTGTGAATTTCAACATGTGTATTGTCACTTTGCAGATTCTAAAGTGATTGTACCTCCTCACTGACACAGTTAACTGCCATCGGTTTATGAGTGTGTGTGTGTGTGTGTATGAATGGGTGAATGTGGTAAGAAATGTAAAGCGCTTTGGGGCTGAGAAAATCAGCTAGAAGGCGCTATATAAGTCCATTTACCATTTTAACTACATTTCAGTCATTCAATATATCTTTTATTCAACCAGGAACAATTAATTTAGAATATAAAACATTTTCCAAGAATGACCTGGACAAGAAAACTGCTCTATCTATCTATCTATCTATCTATCTATCTATCTATCTATCTATCTATCTATCTATCTATCTATCTATCTATCTATCTATCTATCTATCTATCTATCTATCTATCTATCTATCTATCTATCTATCTATCTATCTATCTATCTATCTATCTATCTATCTATCTATCTGTCTATCTGTCTGTCTGTCTGTCTGTCTGTCTGTCTATCTGCCTGTCTGTCTCCTTCTCTTTCCTTATTAAAGGTGCAGTCAGTGATTCTGGAGAACGCTTGTTGTCAAAATCTGTGAATATCTCCTCATGATCTGCTACCTTTGTGCGCGGAGGGGAAAAAAAATCCAGTGTTAATATGTTAATACACAGCCTAGGCTCTGTAAACTGATATGTAAACAAAGGGGCCACTGTAGCTAGCAACATGCCAGTTTACAGAGCCTAGGCTGTGTATTAACTTAGTTTTTTTTCTATCAGTGAATACACAGTACGGACAGGTATCAGATTGTGAGGTTGGTTCATGTAGTCATCAATCTAGCCTCCAGTCAGACCGGACCCTCCCCACTGTCTGTCTGTTAGTGGAAGGCAGCCCCTGATTGGTTCATGTAGTCATCAATCTAGCCTCCAGTCAGACCGGACCCTCCCCACTTTCTGTCTGTTAGTGGAAGGCAGCCCCTGATTGGTTCATGTAGTCATCAATCTAGCCTCCAGTCAGACCGGACCCTCCCCACTGTCTGTCTGTTAGTGGAAGGCAGCCCCTGATTGGTTCATGTAGTCATCAATCTAGCCTCCAGTCAGACCGGACCCTCCCCACTGTCTGTCTGTTAGTGGAAGGCAGCCCCTGATTGGTTCATGTAGTCATCAATCTAGCCTCCAGTCAGACCGGACCCTCCCCACTGTCTGTCTGTTAGTGGAAGGCAGCCCCTGATTGGTTCATGTAGTCATCAATCTAGCCTCCAGTCAGACCGGACCCTCCCCACTGTCTGTCTGTTAGTGGAAGGCAGCCCCTGATTGGTTCATGTAGTCATCAATCTAGCCTCCAGTCAGACCGGACCCTCCCCACTTTCTGTCTGTTAGTGGAAGGCAGCCCCTGATTGGTTCATGTAGTCATCAATCTAGCCTCCAGTCAGACCGGACCCTCCCCACTTTCTGTCTGTTAGTGGAAGGCAGCCCCTGATTGGTTCATGTAGTCATCAATCTAGCCTCCAGTCAGACCGGACCCTCCCCACTGTCTGTCTGTTAGTGGAAGGCAGCCCCTGATTGGTTCATGTAGTCATCAATCTAGCCTCCAGTCAGACCGGACCCTCCCCACTATCTGTCTGTTAGTGGAAGGCAGCCCCTGATTGGTTCATGTAGTCATCAATCTAGCCTCCAGTCAGACCGGACCCTCCCCACTGTCTGTCTGTTAGTGGAAGGCAGCCCCTGATTGGTTCATGTAGTCATCAATCTAGCCTCCAGTCAGACCGGACCCTCCCCACTGTCTCTAAGTGGAAGGCAGCCCCTGATTGGTTCATGTTAGTGGAAGGCAGCCCCTGATTGGTTCATGTAGTCATCAATCTAGCCTCCAGTCAGACCGGACCCTCCCCACTGTCTGTCTGTTAGTGGAAGGCAGCCCCTGATTGGTTCATGTAGTCATCAATCTAGCCTCCAGTCAGACCGGACCCTCCCCACTGTCTGTCTGTTAGTGGAAGGCAGCCCCTGATTGGTTCATGAATCGACGAATAAGCTTGTGCGATATGGCTGGTCTCAGGAGGCTAGATTGATGACTACATGAAGGGCGTCTGTGGTGAAGTGTGTAGGGCGGTCGTCCACTGGGTTACAGGGTCGGTGGTTCGATCCCCCGTCTCCCCGCCACATGTCCAAGTGTCCCTGGGCAAAGAGACACTGAACCCTAAATGTCTCCTGATAGTTAGCTTGCACCCTGCGTGGTAGCTGCTGCTGCTGCTATCGGTGTATGTATGTGTGTGTGAATGTGTACAATGTGTACATAACAATGTAAAGCGCTTTGGGTCTGTGAAAAACCAGGGAAAAGAGCTTTATAAGTGGAGTCCATTATATACCATTTACCATCGACGTGTATGCATTTATAATAAGCTTCTTATAGACGGAGAGGGCAAATAATGATCAATATGGTTCGATCTTTCGGCAATTTCTGTGTAATGGACTCCACTTATAAAGCTCTTTTCCCTGGTTTACTATACATTTACAACTAACATGGCGTACTCTACTTTACAGGTTTCTAAGGACATTGTTTAAACTAAAGGCAAATGTTAAGCAGAGAATAAAAATTCAACGAGGTGTCATGTAGGTCCCTTCAGTACTGTTATAATATATAGTCCAGGAAAGGCTGACAAATTTTAAAAGATACTTAAAAACAAGTTCAACCCTTGGATTGCTCTGGTGGCGTAGTGGATAGAGCGTGTAC
>CM047525.1:25912587-25915087 GCA_026122265.1 Ammodytes dubius
GAGTGGCACTGGGCAGATCCAATAGTTTTAAACTTCAACAGACACTCGCCTTCAAGTGAGAGAACGTTTGTCAATTGAGCGATTCCATTAAAGGGTAACTGCACCCCCTGTTTGAGCGTACTGGACGATTTTGAAAAATGCTTTCAGACCATGGATTCTGAATTCTGTTTTAGAACCATTGTTTTTAAACATTCCGACATCAGCCGGCCGACATTCGGGAGGGAGGGGGCCGCACGGTGTCTTTGAAGGAGGGGACTAGCTGCTAGCTGTCACTCAGGAAGATCTGAATGACATGACTTCCTTGAAAAATTGTTGATAGACACCCAGACACCAGTCCAGAAGAACTAGATTCCAGTTCTGCTTTTATTATTACCGGCGGCAGCAAAATCCATTTACAAAAAAAAACGATAAAAAAAACTATAAAAAAATTTAAATTGAGCTTTATAAAAAATATATAAAATATTTGAAATTTGTTATATATTTTTTTCAAATTATAATTCCCCCCCCCCAAAAAAAAAGAATAAAACAGAAATAAAAAAAATTCCCCATGATTTCTTTTCAAATATTGATTTCTTTCCACCATCTTTTCTGTGACAGACCGGAGCCCTCGGGGGAAGAAGAACCGTCTCCCAGTACCGACGTGGTACTGGGTCAAACCAGCCCAGTACACAGCCCTGTCCCCATAGAGACAGAATGTACGGTTCCCATAGAGACAGAAAGGGGCGTGGCCAGTCCGTGTTCTATCGTGTTGGAGGAAGATGATTCGCCGTCGCCGCTGTTCCAACGATGTCTGTCCGACGAATCAGGAGGCTCGCCCACACCCAGCCTGGGACACACAGAGAAACGGTGAGGGGGGGTGTGTGTGTGTGTGTGTGTGTGTGTGTGTGTGTGTGTGTGTGTGTGTGTGTGTGTGGTAAAGGTGTGTGTGTGTAAAGGTGTGTGTGTGTGTGTGTGTGTGTGTGTGTGTGTGTGTGTGTGTGTGTGTACAGGTGTGGGTTTGACTTAAGTCCCTTTCAGGTTCACACACCTGAAATTGGTGACAAAAACCGTGTCCCTTTCCGATTAGAAAAAGACTGATTTTGGTGTGGTCAAGTTTATGGTTAGGTTAGGTCGTGTGTGCGTGTATATTAATAAAATAAACAAATATAAATAAGAAAAATTAAACATGTAAAATAATGTCCTCTCTCTCTCTCTTTCTCTCTCTTTCTCTCTCTCTCTCTCCCCCCCTCCCCTCTCTCTCTCTCTCCCCCCTCTCCCTCTCCCTCTCTCTCTCACCCCCCTTCCTCCCTCCCTCCCTCTCTCTCTCTCTCTCTCCTCCCTCCCTCCCCCCCCCCCCCTCTCCCCCCCCTCAGTCTTCAGCAGTGTGCGTTGTGTTACTGTGGGTCCGCCCCCCCGTTGGGCCAGGGCCGGCTGGTGGTGTTTGGACCCACGCCGGGCTACATCCCTCTGCACGTCCTCAACAACAGATCCTCTCCAGACAGAGCCAACGACTGCCACGACCACTGCTACAGACAAGACCAGGGCACAACAACGTGAGCTACATATTTTATTTTATTTAATTTTATTTAATTTTATTTTATTTTATTTTATTTTATTTTATTTTATTTTATTTTATTTTATTTTATTTTATTTTATTTTATTTTATTTTATTTTATTTTATTTTATTTTATTTTATTTTATTTTATTTTATTTTATTTTATTTTATTTTATTTTATTTTATTTTATTTTATTTTATTTTATCCTTTTCTTTCTAAGCTGTGTTTTAACTGTATTTTGTTTATAGCACATACACAGTACATACAGAGTTATTCACTGATTTTGACAAAAAGGGATTTTACAAAAGATTTGTGACGTTGAAATATGTTTCATTCGGTTGTTAATCGATCAATGTATTAATGTGTATGTGTCTGATGTGTCTGTCTGTCTGTCTGTGTGTCTGTCTGTCTGTCTGTGTATGTGTGTGTGTTTGTGTGCAGGTGCAGCAGTCCAGATCAGAATGGTGAGTACGTTTTCTTTTGAAGATAATAAAAAGCTAAAAGTGCAGAAATGCATTTGATTAATTCAGAGCTAATTCTAATTGTAACATCTTGAGGATCTCCGTATGCTTGCATGGAATTCAATTTCTGTAAAATGAATTTCTTCTGTCATGAAGTCAGTGAGTTAACTGGAGAGGACAACTGTAGTCAGTGTATTCTCATATAAACTATATTTATCTTGCATCATAACGATACATTTGTGCAAGACCCCCGCCCCACAGAATCATTTAAATCCCAAACATGATGTGGCGTTCATAAGAACATTTGAATAAGGGCATATAATCTGATATTTGTCATTGTGTCTGTGTGTGTGTCTGTCTGTGTGTGTGTGTGTCTGTCTGTGTGTGGTCTGTCTGTGTGTCTGTCTGTGTGTGTGTGTGTGTGTGTGTGTGTCTGTCTGTGTGTCTGTCTGTGTGTGTGTGTGTGTGTGTGTGTGTGTGTCTGTCTGTCTGTGTGTCTGTCTG
>CM047525.1:25920087-25925087 GCA_026122265.1 Ammodytes dubius
AGAGTGGTTTATTTCGTAACCCGGTGTGTGTGTGTGTGTGTGTTTTTTTTATCAGTATATTTATTGGTTTTTCCTTTTTTTAACAAGAACAACAATAGAAATACAATACACACACAACCCCCACGCCCCTCCCCCCTCCCTCACATAAACAGACAAAAAACACAAAAAAAAATGAAATAAGCAAGTAATACAAAATTATTAAGAAAATAAGCTATAGGTACACAAAAAAAACAAGGCAAAAACAAAACTGGGGCAAACCTCTCACGTCCACTGCAGGTGGCGCCAAGGGGCGGACATTTACAGCGGTGTGTGTTTTTAAAACGTTCTCTCTATTCCAGAATTGCCGAATCTGCCGGAGTTGTGGTGTGAGGTCATCGGGCGAGTGGGCCAATCACCCGTTCCTGTGCGAGTCATGTGACCCGGCCCTGCCTTGCCCGCTCTGTGACAAAGCCCCTGACCTCTACACACCAGAGCACCTGCTGACCTGTGCCAGCTGCTATAGGTACACACACACTCACATTATACACTCCACACACACCTCTCTCTCACACAACACAACACAAACACACACAAACACACACACACACACACACACAACACACTCAAACAATTCACACCATTATTAAGCAAAATAAAAGTTGTTTCTCCACTCACTCACACTCACATCACACTCACACACTCACTCACTCACCACTCACATATCACTCACTCACTCACCAATCACTCACTCACACTCATCTCTCTCACACACACACACTCACACACACCACACTCAAAACATTCACACTCACTCACTCTCAACACACATAAACACACCATCAACACCATCACTCACTCACTCGATCACATTCATTACATCACTTTAGAATGATTTAAACTTAACCAAAAATACATGTTTTACCTTTGTGTGTTGTTATTTCACAGGTGTGTTCATACAGAGTGTGTCGTCCAGGCTGGGGGGGGCAGGGCAGGGTCTGAAGAATACGTCTGCTCCTCTTGTCGGCCTCAAGAGGAGGAGCTTACCCCCCAAAGTCCTACCCCAACTTCCCCAATCACTCCCACCCCAACCTCTCCCCTCACTCCCCCACAAAATTCCCCTCTTACTCTCACTCCCACCCACCAGGCAGCCACAAGCAGTAGCATTTCACAGCCACCAAGCCCAAGTCACACAGATGCTCAAACAACAGTCGCGCTAATCTGTTCAGAGCAACCACAGAGTCCTTTAAAGACCCTGTGTACAAATTCGCAGGAAATCCCACCGCCACCATCATCTGTTGAACCACAGAACTCCAAAAAACGTGTTCACCATCTTCGCCCCGATCCATTAGAACTTCAACAAAGTCCCGAGACCTCCCTCCCTGCCCCTTCGCGCCCACACAACCAAACTCCTCCTCCACTTACTCACGAAGAGACAACAGAGGCCGAAACCGAGCCCTTCGCAATCCCAAATTGAAACGACGGAGCTCGAAAAAAGTCCCGATCAATCTTACCCTGACTCTTCGGAACTCCGGGACAGTCCATCACCATCTCACCGTGATACTGCAAAGCTTCAAGACAGTCCTGTACAATCCCCCTCTCATCCGACTGAGGCCGAAACCACGAGCGCTTTGCAATCCCAAAAAGACTCTGCAACGCTCCAAGAGAGTCCTGCCCATTCTAGCCCTGATGATTCTTTAGAAATCTGTGAAAATCCACCACATTCTCCTTCCAAAGTAACAGAACTTCCGCTTGGTTCTGCGTCATCACACCCTGAACCCACCACGGACCTCCAAGACAGTCCGGTACCGTCCCCTTCTCATCCTACAGAGGCTGAAACAACGAGCCCATTGCAACCCAACTTGACACTGCAAAGCGCCAAGAAAGCCCGCCAACGTCTCCTCCGGACCCCTCAGATCTTCAACCAGCTCCTGCATCACCTCATAGCGATCTGGAGCTGGAGAAAGATCCACAACAACCTCTCCATGGTCCTTTAGAACTTCCCAAAGTCCTAAAACCTCCCACCCGAGCCCTCGGAGAACCAACAACATCCCTCGCCATCTCCGCATGACCCGAAAGAACTTGAGACAGGCCCTGTGCAATCCCAAGTTGAAACGGAGAAGCAGCAAGAAAGTTCTTCCCAATTGAACCCTGACTCAGAAATCCAGGAAAGTTCACACACATCTCCTTCCCATGTAACAGAACTTCAACTTAGTCCTGGACCTTCTCACACTGAACCCACGGACCTCCAAACAAGTCCTTTCCATCCCCCACTCATCCAACAGAAATCAAGCAAACATCTCAACCATCTTCTCCTGAACCCACAGAGTTACTACAAACTCCTACGTCACCTCATAGTAATCCGGATCTGGATCAAAGTCCACACCAATCTCTCCACGATTCAACAGAGGTTGAAACAAGCCATTTGGAATCCCAAGTTGACATTGCAACTCTCCAAGAAATTCCCCCCACACCCAGACAAAACAGAATCTCATCTTGACACAGAAAAGCATCAACAAAGTCCTACTGCCCAATCTAGCCTTGATAATGCAGAGCTTCAACAACCCTCCTCTCCATCCCCTTCTGACGCAACAGAGGCCGAAACGAGCGCTTTGCAATCCCAAGTTGAAACGGCGAATTCCCTCAAAGTCCTGTCCAATCTGTCCCTGATTCTTCAGAACTCTGTGAAAGCCCCCCGCCATCTCAACACGATACTGCAAAGCTTCAAGACAGTCCCGTACCATCCCCGTATCATCTAACAGAGGCTGAAACGAGTTCTCCACAATCCCAAATTGACTCTGCAAACCCAAGAAAGCCCACCATCATCTCCTCATGATGTAGCAGAACTTCAACTTAGTCCTGAAACATCTCAGCTGAAACGACGGAGCTTCAAGAAGGTCCGATCCAATCTAACCCTGATGGTCATTCAGAATCAGAACAGCAGGGAAGTCCCACCATCTCAACGTGATACTCCAAAGCTTCAACAGAGTCCACCACAATCTCCCCATGACCCAACAGAACTTCCACAAAGTCCTGAACCCTCCAATCCTCCTGACCCATTGGTACAAAGTATTTCACCTTCTCCTCGTGACCGAACGGAGCCTGAAACAACGCCCTGTGCGATCCCAAGATGACACTGAAAAGCTCCAAGATAGTCCACCCTCATCTCCTGCTCCCGATGTAGCAGAACGTCAACCATCTCCCACACCTTCCGATTGTAATCCAAAGGAGCTTGAGCAGTCAAGTCCACCCCCATCTCCTCATGACCCACTTGAGGCTGAAACAAGCCTTTTGCAACCTCACCTTGACACAGGAAAGCATCAACAGAGACCTGCCCATTCTAACGCTGACCCTGCAGAGATCTGTGAATTTCCACAAGAATCTTCTTCTGATGTAAGAGAACTTCAACTCAGTCCGGTTCCATCCCACCCTGAACCCATGGAGCTCCAAAAGAGTCCCAGGCCTCTTCAGCAAAGATCTCCTTCTCATTCATTCTATCGAAATGAGTCTGAGCAAAGTCCCCCACCATCTCCGCCCCATCCAACTGAGCTTCAACAAACTTCTTCACCAACCAGCCCTGACCCAACAGAGATGGAAACGAGCCTTTTGCAATCCCAATTGAGACGGCGAAGCTTCATCAGAGTCCTGCGCGTTCTATCCCTGATACGGCAGGTCTCCTGGAAAGTCCTTCGACATCTCAACATGATCTTGCAAAGCTCCCAGAAAGTCCTGTACCATTTCATTCGACAGACCTCCTAGAAGAAACCCCTGCCTTCCTTAACCCTGACCCTACAGAATACAGGGAAAGTCAGACCCCCCTCACATCAGTCCGACAGAGCTTCCAAAAAGCCCAACACAACAATCTCACTCTAGTTCAACGGAACTCGAAAAAAGCCCATTCCCTGCTGAATCTGCTGAGATGCCACCTAGCCCTACCCATGTGTCAATCACATCTTCTAGCCCTAAACATGATTCCATGGAGGATCAACCTATGGCTACGGAGTCTCAACCGAGTCCAATGCAGGGTAGTGGTGGTCCCATGTCTCCACACAGTCCAACCCATGAAGAGCTTAATCCTACCGGGCCTACAGAACATCCACAGAGCCTTCCAGCACACAGTCTCGCAGAGGACAGTAACCATTCTAACCCGATCCTTCAGAACTCTTTGAAAATCCACCAAGTCCATCGTCCACGATCCAACAGAGGTCAAACAAACATCTTCACCATCTCACTGTAATCAACAAGAGGAGAGGAGGGAGGAGGAGGAGGAGGATACAACACAACAGACAGAGCTTGATAGATCTTCTAGTCCTTCTGGCATCATCACGATAACACAGCCTCAGCTCAGCCCTCCACAAAGACAGCACAGTCCTACGCCTCATGGTCCCTCAGAAGTCGGCACACACCATCCACAGAGTCCCACACAACAGGATGCTGAAGCTTCACTGGCCAAGAAGATGCTGGATCAAGCAGCCCGGCTCATGAAGCTGCCGGGGACCAGGATCTCTTACCAGCCGACTGTAGTTCATTTACCAAGTCGGCAAGAAGACTGGGGGCCATGTCTGCTCCGTGCAGCCCCTCACCGGCCCCCCTCAGAGCCACACAGTGTAGTCTGTCACAACCAGCAAGCCCGATACGAGGACACTTCCCACAGCTTGGCCTTCTTCCCAGAGTCACAAAGGAACACAGCCAAGCCAGAACCGCAGATCTGAAGTCCTTGGACCAAAGCGCTGCGCAGCTGAATCCGAACCTTGATGCCCAAACACTGGAAAGTAGCCACGAAATTCCCCCAATGCCACCCTCTGAAAGCCACAGCACAGAGGGCCATTCTACCCCCCCTCACGTCCCCGAAATGCCCACACCACAAAGCCTTGTTAGCATTAGCACTTCGGTGGAACACAGTAGCCTACCTTGCGCTGACAAAACGGAGGAAATTCCTCAAAATCAGAATTCTTCTTCTTGTGAGAGCCCATCACTCTGTACAGAATCTGTTGAAGATCGATCCAGCCCGGTGCATATCCATA
>CM047525.1:25930087-25935087 GCA_026122265.1 Ammodytes dubius
ATATGATCTATGATACAATATGACACCCTGCCCTTACACCCTTAGCTCGGCTGAGAAAAAACTCCCAGTAAAAACCCTTTACCGGGATTAATTTTTTTTTTAAAGAAATCTCAGGGAGAGTCGACAGGGTAAGGGATCCCTCTCCCAGGACGGACATGCTGCAATAGATGTCATAAGTAGAGAAAATCACGAAGGAATTTGATCATTGAATTAACCCTTTAACCGTCATTCTTTATGTTTATCTTATTCTACATATCTATATATTTTTTTTATCTTCCTTATTGCACCGTGGGTCAGAGATATACGGCATTTTCGATTCTGATGTATGTCTTGCATATATCAGAACTGACAATAAAAAACTTTGACTTGACATACAATGTATGATTATATATACTGTATATACTCAAAGCTTTTGGGCTCTTCAAAAAGTCGAAATTGTATCTTGGAAGTGCTTTAAAAGTGAATTATACTTTATCAACCCTTTAACCTCGTTCACAGGAGGAGCAGTCAGACTTTGAGGCGGTGAGCCCAGTGGCTCTGGAGCTGGACCCGTGTTTAGACATGGAGGTGATGGAGCTCATGTCTTCCTCCTCTCTCTTCACCTCGCGAGGGAAGGGCCGGTCCCTCAGAGCCCCCCCGCCCTCCTCTTCAACCAATCAGAGGTTCCTATCTGTTTACTTCATTTATTTCCATCACATATACACAACATTGCATACACTTGCTTTTTTTTTTATTGTGCTTTTAACTTATGGCATCATAAGTTAAAAACACAATAAAAAAATTAAATAAAAAAAACTTGTCAACTTAGTTTATACATTGACATAGCTTAAAAATACTGATGGAAAATGTGTAGGTTGAAGCGCCGGTTTGTCACGTACTCATTCATACAGGATGCGCGGTGAAATGTTTACGTGACACGTGCTGTATTTCTGTGCTCAAATTCATGTAGAAAGTGTGTATGCTTTCTTTCTTTCTTTCTTTCTTTCTTTCTTTCTTTCTTTCTTTCTTTCTTTCTTTCTTTCTTTCTTTCTTTCTTTCTTTCTTTCTTTCTTTCTTTCTTTCTTTCTTTCTTTTTTCTTTCTTTCTTTCTTTCTTTCTTTATTCAGCTACTACTATTTAAATTTTTTTTGTTATTGCTAACATGTTTGAAATAAAGACAATCAATCACAGTGTATGGTTTTAAGTGTTGAAAGTGTCTTCCTGAGGTCTAGGACTAAACGAGGAGAAGCAGCTTTTAGTTTTTATGTTCCAAATATCTGGAACAAACTCCTAGAAAACTTGAGGTCTGCTGCAACTCTCAGCTCCTTTAAATCAAATCTGAAGACCTTTCTGTTTCCATTTTAACCTGCAATTTTTTTTAAATGTTTTATTTCTTTTAATTTGCTTTTCTATGTGTCGTGTGTATTTTAATCTTGCCCCTGTAAAGCACGTTGAATGGCCTTGTGTCTGAATTGTGCTATAGAAATAAACTTGCCTCTTGCCTTCCTTCTCGTCTTCCAGACCTCTAGACGATCTCTCCATCCGGTTGAGACAGTCTCCCTTCTCCACCGAGGCTTCACCCGAAACGTCTCCGACCAGAATCCCCATAACACCGCCGCCCCTCTCCCCGACCTCCCCTACTGCTCGGGACTCCCCACCATCTAAGGTACATCACTCAATTAATCAATTATATTTTTATTGAATTTTTTATTTTATTTTTAACCTTTATTTCTACAGGTAAATCCCATTGAGACCGGAGACTCTTTTACAAGGGAGACCTGTTCCCATTTACGCATTACCATTCACACACACATTTCGATGTCGTTCATATTATTGTATGTGTTTCGCGAGGTAGATATCTCATGTTAATAGTAAAATTAAATCTTAAATAACATAGAACATCTCATATATGAAAGGAACTGAACAGAACGTAGCTTCCTATATTAACAAAAGGAGAAATAAATAATAAATAAAATGTCTATCTCTCCCCAGGTTCCCACCCTCACGGTCCTGCCTCTGACCCCAAAGATCGGGATGGGAAAACCATCCATCACCAAGAGGAAGTTCTCCCCCGGACGGGCCCGCGTCAAATCCGTACGTCAAGTTTTATTTGCTTAAAGCTGGGGTGGAGGATTTGGGGAGAAAATGGCAGTTGGGATAGAGATTTGAATCCAAATACCTCAACCGCTCCACTTGTTCTCTTTGGTCCCTCCCCTATGGTCCCTCCCTGACACGCTCTACACACCAACAAAGTCGTGCCAAAGTGAATGGACAGTCCCAACAGCCAATAAGAACAGAGAATCGGAGCCTCGCTCTGATTGGTCAAAGTGTACAGCTCATGTTAACTTTGACCAATCAGAAATCACACACCCCAGCTTTAATTTAATCTTAGCTTTTACCATATGTGATGTCACTCTAGTAAAATGTAGGGTTAGACAGTGAGACCATGAAACACTCTTTCTGCCTTTTCTCAGGCTAGGATGAACCGATTTCTAAAATGTTTTTACATTTATACTACATAGGATCTCATAGTTCAATACACCTTCATATTCCCACCGGTGAAGTAGGTCTTTAAGTAGAATTTCATGTTAATCTTGTTGCACGTTGTCTGTATTCTTATCTCAGGGTTCGTGGTGGAGTAACCGTCGGGCCGTTTCCCCTCACTCTTCCTCCCAGGATTCCATGGGGGAGGGCGGGTACGACAGCCCTAAACCCCGCCCGCCTGACTCCCCCGTCTGGAGCATGAGAGTGGTAAACAAACGCACCCTTATGCTGATACCAAACTGATAAAGTGGTAAAAGTGGATCTGAAATGGAAAATCTGATGAATTTAAATGACATGTGCTGATTGTGTGTGTGTGTGTGTGTGTGTGTCTCTCTCTCTCTCTGTGTCTCTGTGTGTGTCTCACTCTCTCTCTCTCTGTGTCTCTGTGTGTGTGTCTCTCTCTCTCTCTGTGTCTCTGTGTGTGTCTCACTCTCTCTCTCTGTGTCTCTGTGTGTGTGTCTCTATGGGGTGTGTGTGTGTGTGTGTCTCTCTCTCTCTCTCTGTGTGTCTCTGTGTGTGTGTCTCTATGGGGGTGGGTGTGTGTGTGTGTGTGTGTGTGTGTGTGTGTGTGTGTGTGTGTGTGTGTGTGTGTGCAGGGTCGAGGTTCGGGGTTTCCCGGCAGGAGGCGGTCTCGAGGGGGCGGAGTCAGAGGAGGAAGGGGGAGGAGCCGACTGAAGACTCAGGACAGCCTGTCTTTGTCCCCGCCTGGAGTAAGAACACACACACACACACACACACACACACACACACACACACACACACACACACACACACACACACACACACAGATATATAAACACACACACACACACACACACACAGATATATAAACAACACACACACAGATATATAAACACACACACACAAATATATAAACACACACACACAGATACACAAACACACACACACGCACGCCACACACACACACACACAGATATATAAACACACCACACACACACACACACACACACACACACACACACACACACACACACACACACACACACACAATGCTCTCACACACACTGACACACAAACACATAGAAATAAACACACAGACACATAGGCATGCACAAACGCAGATGCACACCACACACACAGATATATAAACACACACACACTGTGTTATGTAAGTTATTAATGTGTCTGTCTGTCTGTGTGTCTCTTTGCGTTGTGTGTGTCTCTCTCTGGTGTGTGTGTGTGTGTGTCTCTTTGTGTGTGTGTCAGAGTGTGTATGTGGAGCCGTTCCAGCCGAAGGAGGAAGAGGAAAACTCGATGCACAACACTGTGGTGATGTTCTCCACCTCGGACCACTTCACCCTCAAACAGGTTCCTGTACTTTTAATTTAATTTAAATGTTTTACTTCTTTTCATTCGCTTTTAAATGTCTTCTAATGTGTTTTATGTTTTTTAATCTTGCCCCTGTAAAGCACTTTGAATGGCCGTGTGTTTGAATTATGCTATATAAATAAACTTGCCTTGCCTTGCCTTGCCTACCACTAACACATTTACTCTGTATTACACTAACACATTACATTTACTCTGTATTACACTAACACAAACACATTTACTCTGTATTACACTAAACACACAGCATCCTCCATAGAGTAACACCATAGAATACGTATACACAGCTCTGGAAAACATTAAAGGTGCTGTAAGCGGAATGGTTCTTTTAGCTAACTTCATGCCACTAACACATACACATTTACTCTGTATTACACTAACACAAACACATTTACATTTACTCTATATTACAGTCAGATGTGTAAAATTCAGAAATGAAAGATATAAATAAACCAGAGTGGTCTCTTAAAGGTCTCCTATCATACTACTTTTCTGGTCTCAATTTCTCATTCTTTAATTTCTGAATTTTACACATCTGACTGTAACTGTTTCAGCTGAAGTCATTGTTCATTTAGTATTTAGTTTAATTTCATCTTATTGTGTCTTATATACTTTATTTATTTATTTAATTTAAATGAATATATATATATTAATGTTCATCCCATTGTGTTTCTGTTGTGCAGGACATGTGTGTGGTGTGTGGTAGTTTTGGTCAGGGAGCAGAGGGCAGACTGTTGGCCTGTTCGCAGTGCGGACAGTGTTACCATCCCTACTGTGTCAACGTAAAGGTCAGTACACACACATGCACACACTGTCTCTCTCTCTCACACACACACACACACACACACACATTCTGTCTCTCTCACACACACACACACACTCTGTCTCTCTCTCTCTCACACACACAAACACACACACACACACACGCACGCACACTCTGTCTCTCTCACACACACACACACTCACCAAACCCCCCCTCTCTCTCCATAGATAACGCGTGTGGTGCTGACTAAAGGCTGGCGCTGTCTAGAGTGTACTGTGTCTCTCTCTCTCTCTCTCTCTCTCTCTCTCTCTCTCTCTCTCTCTCTCTCTCTCTCTCTCTCTCTCTCTCTCCTCTCCTCAACACACAC
>CM047525.1:25945087-25955087 GCA_026122265.1 Ammodytes dubius
AATCAGTTTTATTTGTATAGCCCAATATGTATAAGATTTAAACCTGCAGTGTGTAGAATTTTGTGTTTTATTTCCTAGCAGATTTTGTAGAAAGTAATTATAATATCCATAAGTACATTTAATTTAGTGCATAATAGCTGACAAAAATGTTTTGAATTATTTATTTTTCCCTTAGAAAGAGTCTCATATATGTCCATATTTCTGCATATTTTGGACCAAGGCCTAGTGCCGCCATCTTGAAAGTGTCATAGTTGGAATGTCATCAGGTGCATTGTTTAAAATTGTTTTTTTTTTTTTATCCCCTTTTTTTTTTTTTTTTTTTTACTTTTTACTTGCCAATTACTTTTTTAAAACTGTTTTTAAATTTACGTCATAAAACGTAAAAAGAATTAAAAAAAAACATTGTTTTTTTAATTTTTCTAAAAATAAAAAACCCTAAAAGTTTTGGTACCCAAAAATTTGTGGGTGAATTTTTTTAAAAAAAACAAGGGAAAAGGGGCGCTTTGGGTCTTTTAAAAAAAACAAAAAAAAGCGCTATAGAAGTGGAGTCCATTTCCATTTTCATATTTGTTTCCCTCCTCCCAATTCAGTTTTTGCTCCTGGAGCTCCATGGGGTGGGGAAAATCTTTCCCTTTGCGCCCTCCCCAGGATCGGTCCCCCTGGCCCTGGGCATGGAAATCGGGGTTTGGGGGGGGGGGGTCCCCCGGTCCACATGAGGGGGCCCATGGCAGGAGACTTCAGGGGTTTTCGCCGCGGGCCTTCCCCCCAAAACGCCAAAACCAAAAATGATGCCAGGTCAGAATCAAACACTGTAAGTACCCTTTATTGTTTGGTTTCCCCCCTTTTTTCCCCGAACTGCCCCTTTTTTTTTGTTTGTTTTTTCCCTCCCCCCTTTTTTTTTAAAAAACCCCAAAAATTGGTTTTTTTTTTTCCCCCCGCCTTTTTTCCTCCCCCAAAAGGAAAAAATTTGTTTAATGTTTTAAAAAAAGTGAATATTTTCCCACCCATATTCCCAAGTTTTTACCCAGATGAAACAGTATTGTTTTTTTGTTTTAAAAAAAATTATTTTTAACAAAAAAAACAGGGGACTTTTTTTAAATTTTTTTTTTTTCTTTTTTTTTTTTAAAAATTTTTTTTGTCTTTTTTTAAAAACCCATTTTGGGTGGGTTTGGACCCCAAAACTTTACAGGGCCACAAAAGAGCACGGCCTCCCTTTTCCCTTATTTATAAAGTGCGGAAACCAACTTTTTTTGTTAGTTTTTGTTTGTCCCCAAAAGTTCGCAATAAATATATTTTTAGGGAAAAAAACTTTTTTTTTCCCCCAAAAAAACCCCCAAATTTAAAACCCTTTTTTTTTTTGGCCCTTTTTTTGGAAGTTTTTTAAAAAATATTTTTTTTTTTTATTTTTTTGCCCTTTTTTTTTTTTTTTTTTGCCGCTTCCCTAATAAGCTTGGAAATAATAACATCTTGCCCCCTTCTCCCCTTTTTTTGATTGGGTTTTTTTTTTTTTTAAATCATTTTTTTTAAATCTTTTTTAACCCCCCTTTCCCTCGTGGGTTTGTTGTTTAGTTTTTTTGCTATCTTTTAAAATGTTTGTGTGTGTTTTGGTAACGTTGAAAAAGAGTCTTGGGTCCCAAAATTTGGGATATCCCTGTAAAAATTAAAGGTTAAAAAATAAAGAAAAGAAAAATAAAATGCAAAAAATAAA
Organism: Ammodytes dubius; assembly: GCA_026122265.1. Classification (NCBI taxonomy): domain Eukaryota; kingdom Metazoa; phylum Chordata; class Actinopteri; order Uranoscopiformes; family Ammodytidae; genus Ammodytes; species Ammodytes dubius. Next base: position 25,946,796 of record CM047525.1, read on the forward strand.
AAAAAAATGTGTTCTTTTTGGGGTTGACTTTTTGGGCAGTTTATTTTTTTTTTGCATTTTTTTTAAACTTTTGAATTGTTTTAAAAATTTTTTAAATTGTTGTTTTAAAATTTTTTAAAAATTGTCCTCTTCCTGTTACGGGTTTTTAAACCTTTTTTTTGTGTTTTTTTTTTTATTTTTTTAAATCATTTTTTTTAAATATTTTTTTAAAATTTTCCCCCCCTTTCCCCCAAGGCGCCCCCCCACCCTTCCTCCCTCGTGGGCCCCCTGCAGCAGCACAGTATTCGGGGCCAGCCGTAAAATCGAGTTGAGGCCGGGGCCCTCCGACTTTCCCGCCCCCAAGCCCCCCCCTTCCCCCCCGGGGACACACACCCCAGGCTCAGGCTCCCGTTCAAGGCTCACACACCCCAAAGGTACGCCCCTGTAAATGGACAAAAAATTAAAATTTTTTTCCCATTTTTTTTTTATTTTCATTAAAAGGGGGAACTAACTTTGGCGTACTCTCCCTGAAAAAATTAAGTACGCCATGTTGTTGATTGTTTTTTTTTGTCTTTTGTTTGTGTGTTCTTTTTTTCAGTTTGTTTTTTTTATTTGTTTTTTAAAAAAGTGAAAAAAATAATTCAAAAATTAAGTTTTTAAAAAAACAAACCCAAAGCCACCTTTATCTTTTTGGTGTTTTGAGCACTAAAGCCGCAGCAGATGGGGCAGAAAGGGGCGGGGAAAGGGCGGGATCCCCAAAAGGGGAAGGACCCCTCTGGAGGGGGAAGACCCCGCCGGGGAAAGGACCTGGAGGATGGTGGAGGTAAAGGGAAAGGCTGGTGGGATTTAAAACCCTAAAACCGGGGGAACCCAAAGACGGTAAAAGGGAACACAGACCAGAACAGACAGAACAGACATTTCCCCAGACGGCGGGCCAGGCAGACAGAAAAGAAAAAGAAAAGACGGGAAACACGACCAGCCCAGGGGACAGGCAGGAAAAGGCAGGGAAAGACAGGACAGACGGGCAAAAACAGAAAAGGCAGGACAGACAAGACAGAAGACAGACAGACGGGACAGACAGACAGCCGACAGCTGAAACAAACAGAGACACCCCCTCAGACAGACCCCAACACAGAGACACAAACACAAACACAAAAATTTTTGTTGAGTTTGGATAGATAGAAATAGTGTAATGGGGGGTTTTTGGTTTTTAGGAGGTTTAAAATAGTTTAACAAAAGGGACTTCCCAAAACCAAAACCACCCAAAAAGGGATAGACCCCAAAAACAAAACACCACACACACAAAGACCCAAAACCAACACACACACCCCCGGTTTTCACCCCTTTTTTTAAAAACCTTTTCTTTTTGGGTTTCTTCAGGGGTTAAAGGGGAAACCTTGGTTTCTCGGCCCAAACGCCTGCCCCCTCGAGACTTTCTTCTGTGGGGAAATTCGATTGATGGGTTTACCCCCGACCCAGAGTTTAAACCCCAGGGGGAACAAGAAAGACCTTTAAAAACGAACAGCGGAACCTGGGAGGGGGAGGAAAAACGGGGGGGTGGAAGAGAAAAGAGGGGAGAGGAGGGGGAAAGGGGGGGTGGAAAAGGGCTTAAATTTTGGGGGAAATTTTCCAAACAGGAGGAAAACGAAAACTCTTTTGCCCAGTTTTTCCCGCACCCCCCCGGGAAAGGGGACACGCAACGGGCCCCCCGGACCTCCAAAAAACCATCCCCAAAGGGGGCCAAGGGGGGAAAGGGGGCCTCTGGTTTATTTTTGGGGGGGGGGGGGGGGGGGGGGGGGGGGGGGGGGGGGGGGTGTTTTATTTTTTTAAAGTTTTTAAAACAAATTTAATACCAAAAGGGGTTTTTTTAGGGAAAAACAACAGGTAACACTCCAAAAACCCCGCCTTAAGAAACCCCAACTTTGGGGCCCAAAACGCAACACCCCAAAAAAATTTTTAAAACAAAAAACAAACCACCACACCAAAAAATTTCAATTTAGGCAAACCTTTTTTTAAAACCCACAACACAATTACCCCAAAACCAAACAAACCCCCAACCATTGCCCTTTTTTTTTGTTTTTAAAGGATAAAACATTATTGAAGAACTCCCCCCCCCTTTTTTCCAAAAGCAGGGAAAAAGGGTTTTGGAAAAAAGGCCCTCTGGTTCCGGGGTTTTTCGGGGGGGTCGTTCCCAAACTCATCAGCCCATTTTTCGGGTTTCTGTCGTGGGGGAAAGGGGAATCCCAGGGGGTTTTACCCCCCCATGTGGAGGTTCCAAACAAAAAAAGCAACAAAAAACAGCAACAGAGAAATTTTAAAAATCGTGATATTTCCACCCCCCCCAAAACCCGGGGGGGCTAATGTTGACAACACAGCGGGGGCCCCCCCCCACAAAACATACACTTTTTCTACACACACCACAAAATGTCTACACACACCACCCCAAAACCCGACACACACCGGCCCACACAAAAAGCCGACCCACACACTTTTCCTTTCCAACCAAATATAACCCAACCCCCAACCCCACAGGGAAAAGGGTTTCCTTTTTTAAACCCCCAAAAACACCCCCCTCACCCAGGCCCCAAACCGGGGGCCCTTTTTTCCCCTGGACCCGGATGATAAGAATGGGCCCCCTTCCGCTCAAGAACAGCCTTTTCTTTTTTTACGGGAAATCTTTTTGGCCCGGGACTAAATCAAAACAGAGCAGCAGAAACACATGCAGCACGGATAACCCAGGCCCGGACCGGGGGGGGCCCGGGGGTCCCAAAATATGCCCTTCCAACATCCCAAAACCAAATTTGGGCCCAACAGGGGCCCCCCAATAGGGGCCCTAAAAATGCCCCCAAAAATTTTTGGGGGCCAAATTTTGGGCCCAATATCCCAAACCCAAAAGGGCCCCTAATAGGGGGGCCCAAAGGGCCCCCCAAAACACCCCCCAAAAGGGGGCCCCAAATATCCCCCCAAATTGGCTAAAGGGGAAAAAAGGGGTAAAAATGCTTTTTTTTTTTTTTGGGGGGGGGGGGGGGATTGGGGTTCATTTTAAAAATTGTTTATGTTAACCCTTAATTTGAAAAAAAAATTCTTTTTTTAACTGTTATCTTTTTGGCCCATCGGAAAATCCAGACATAAAATTAAAAAAGAAAAAAAAAAAAAAAAACTAAAAAGGCCCCTTTTAAAGGGAACCCTTTTTTTTTTTTTTTTTTTTTTTTTTTTTTTAAATGGTTTAAAAATTTTTTTAGTAAGTAAACGGGTTTTTGGGTGATTTTTAAATATTTTTTTTTTCGAAAAAATTTGTAAAAAAAAGTTTTATTTTTAAAAAATTCATTTGGGGGAAAAAAAAATAAATATGAAAATATGTTTTTTTCGTTTTTTTTCCCAAAACCGAAAAAAAATTAAAAAAACAAAAAAAAGAATAAAAAAAAAAAACTTTTTTTTTTCCAAATTTATCCCTTTTAAAAAATTTTTTTTCAACCCCAAAATGGTTAAAAGGGCATTTTAAGGGTTTTTTGTGAAAAAAGATTTTTTTTTGGGTTAACAAAAAATTTTTTTTAATTTTTAAAAAAATTCCTCTTTTCCCTAAATTCCCGGGTTGGGAAAAAAAATTTGGTCGTTCCGGGGTTAAATCCTTTTGGGCCCCACGGGGAAACCTAAAGGCCCCAGGCATAAAATAAAAAGCTTTTTTTTTTTTTTTTTCCTTTGTTTTTTTTTTTTTTTTTTTTCCTTAACCCCCCAAAGAAACAAAAATTTTAAACAAAAAAAAAAATCCCCTTTTTTGGTAAAAAAAAAAAAATAAAAAAAATTTAAATTTTTTGGCCCCTTTTTTTTAAGTTTGGGGTTGGGAAGGGAGTTTTTGGGTTTTTTGGAGGGGAGGGTTTCCGTTTTTTTCCGCCCGCCGGCCCCGTTATCTCTGAGGGGTCCCTCCCCCTTCCCGGGGCCCCCATTTTCACCTTTTTTTTCTTTAACAATCAATAAAGTTTTTAAAAATCCCAAAAAAAAACTAAAGAAATTTTAAAAATTAATTTTTAATTTTAAAAACCCAAATTTTTATCCCCAAATTTTTTTTAAAATTGGGGGGCCCTTTTGCTACCAAAAAAAATTTTAAAAAATCTCTTTTTTAAATTATTTTTTTGGGTTTTTTTATAAATTTGAAATAAAAATTGACATTTTTTCCTTTTTTTTTAAAAAAATTGGGGTCCATATGACCCTAATTCAATTGAAAGGCCCAAGATGGTGGGGTTTTTCTGGGGAAATTTAAACAAGGGTTTATTGGAGCCAAACAGGGAAACCCCCTTTCGTTTTTGGGCCCATGGTTTTATAAAAGGAAAACTTTTTGTGTTTTTGTTTTTTCTGTGTGGGGTGTTGTGGGGGGTTTTTGGTGGTGTGGTGTGGGTTGTTGTTTTGTGGTGTGTTGTTTTTTTTGGTTGTCGGTCTTTGTGTTTTTTGGAAGTTTTTTTTTGTCTCCTTTTTTTTGGTTTTTTTTTGTGTGGGGGGTTGTGTCTCCGGTTTTTTGTTTTTTGGGGTTTTGTGTGTGTGGGGGTCTTTCTTGTTGGGGTTTTTTTTCTTTGTTTTTCTGTGTTTTGTCCTGTTGTTGTCTAGGTTAAAACCTTAGGGGGGATTTTAATTTGGGGAATTTTTTACCCAAAACGAATTTTAAAAAATAAAATATTTTTATTTTTTTTTAAACCTTTTGAAAAAGGGGGGGTTTGGGGGGGGGGGGGAATTTAAAAAAGGGGGTTTTTTAATATTTTCCCTGCTTTTTTAGGTTTTCCTCAAAGATCTTTTTTTTTTCTTTTTTGGGGAAGTCTTTAAAAAACCATTTTGTTTATTGTTTTTTAATGTTTTTCCATTTGGTTTGGGGTTTAAAAAAAAGGGGGGAAAGCCCCGGGGGAAATAAAATTAAAAAAAAGGGTTTTAAAAATTGAAATGTTTTTTGTCTTTATTTTTGTCCCCCAGGTTCCGCAGACTCCAGTTTTGTCCCTTTTCCCCCCATCGCCCCGTTAGCTGTTGCTGCTCCGATGTTTCTGCCCCCAGAGGGCCCCCCTAAACCCCCCAAAACCCAGTGCTACAGGCCCCAGGGTTTTGGGCTTTTTTTCTTTGGGTGTTTTGTTGGGGGGGGTTTTTTTTTCCTTTTTGTGTGTTTTGTTTTGGTGTGTGTGGTGGTGTTTTTTTTGTGGGGGATTTCTCGGGGGCATGGTTTGTTTTTATACCCCTGTCTTTGTGTGTGTGTGTTTTTTGTTTTATCTCTTCTATGTATTTTTAATGTGTGTGTTTTGTTTTGTTTTTGGGGGGGCCTGTCTGTTTTTGTCCTTTTCCACCCAGTTTCTACAGGCCCAGTTCCCAAAAACCAACCTTTTTACCTTTGGTTTTTTTTTTAGGGCAAAAAAATAGGGTTTCATCTTTTTTGTTGGGGGAAAAAAAATTTTTTTTTTTTTTGTTTTTTTTTTCCTTAAGGCGGGAAAGTGTAACAACCCTCCCGGGGAGCCCAAAACCCCCCAAAAACTTCCCCCCCGGGGGTTTCCACGTGAGTTTTCAAAAAAAAACACTTCTCTGACGCACCCAAAGCTCCACATTGAAACCTTCAAAAATTAATAAAATTAAAAAATAAATTTATTCTTTTTAATTAAACCATTTAAATTTTATCTGTTGTAGGAGCCCTTTTTTTGAAAAATACGAAAAAAAATTAAAAACACATAAGTTTATGGGAAACACATTAACTTAATTTGTAAAAAAAAGTTCCCCCCAAAAAAGGCGTTTGTATTTTTTTTAAATTATATTTTAAAATTTTTAAAAATTTTTAAAAAAACAAAAATTTTCAAAAAAAAGCCCTTCTTCCCTTTTAAATGGGGGTCCAGACAACCTCGGGGGGGTTGATGGTTTTTTCTCCCCAATTACCCCCTTTTAAAAAACCAAAACCTTTTAAAAAATAAAAAATTTTTTAAATGCTCTTTTTTAAGGCCAAGTTTTTTGAAAAAAAAAAATTGTTTTGAAATTTTGAAAAAAGCCCCCCCCCCCCTTAAAAAAAAAAACCCACCCCCCAACCCCTCAATTGAGTTTCCTTAAAAATTTTAAAACCCCTGTCTGTCCCCCTCTCCAACGATTTTTTCCCAGGGCGCCCTTTTACGAGGCGGGGGCGGGGGAGAGACCCACCCAGCTGCTCCAGTTTCGGGCAGGGGCTGTCGGGGGCCCCCAGCTCGCCCTCCGGGAAGGAAAAAAAGAAGAGTCTGTCGGCCAAAACCGCACGGCAAAAGGCCCGGGACCCCGGGGAAGGGGAGGAGGACGCACTCCCGCTACAGACCATCACAAAAGAAAGCAAGGCCGGGTGCAAAAAAACCCGGGAACAGGAAAAAATAACACTTAGAACCCCCCAATTAAAAGGGCATTGGAATTTTTTAAATTTTTTAAGAAATTTTTCCAAAAATTGTTCCTGGAATTGAAACCCCCGGGGAACCCCAAACCCCTTTTTGGAAAAAAAAAAAAAAACTCATTTTGGCCCTTAAAAGGGCCCCAAAAAATTCAAATTTTTTAAAAATTTCCCTTTTTTAATTTAAAAAAGCCAACACAGAGGGCCCGGGCCGGGGCCGGGGTTCCAAAAATTATGGGGGGCCCTAGCGCCCCCAATAATGGGGCCCTTCCGGGGAAAAAAAAAAATTTAAAAAACCCCTTTTTTTTCCCAAAAAAGGGGAAGCGGGTAAAAATTTAATTTTTTTCGTCCCCCAAGAAGGTTTTTGGGGTTTTTTTCCCGGTTTTTTTTGAAAAGGGGGTATTAGTAAAACCTTTGGGTTTCCAAAATTTTTTTAAAATTTTTTTATTTTAATTTTTAAAATTTTAATTTATTGGGTTTAAAAATTTTTTTTCCGGTTTTTTTTTTTTGGGTTTTGGTGTGTGCTTTTCCCGGGGTTGGGGGGTGTGGTGTGTTCCCCTTTTTTCTCTCTCCTCTCTTTTCTTTTTCCCCCTTTCTCCTCTCTCTTTTTTTTTTTCCCTTGTAGTTTCCGGAAAACCGCGAAGGATCCCCTTCCCTGATTTTGATGAGGATTACAAATCAAAACAGCAAAAGCAGCAGAATCTCCCCAGCAGCAGCAGCAGCAAACAAGCCCCGCCCCCCCTCTCTGATGTGTCTATGCGCAGCTCCCCCCGGGCGGGGGCCAACGCTACCCAGGCCTCGCAAACAAACCCCACCCCCAACATGCGAACATCAAAAAAAACCCAAAAATTTACCAAAGGAAACCAAACTTTGGTTGGCCCGCCGGTCAAAAGAATCCCTTTCAGATCCCCCCTGTCCCCCCTAAAAGTGCCCCTTTCTTTTCCCAAACCCACAAAAAGTCTTTAACACACACCACCCCGCCCCACCACATACACACACGGGAACACCCCCACACAGTTGCCCCACCAAAACACTCACAGACAGTCACACGGGGAAAAAACACAAAAAACCCCCGCTCCACCCCAACAAACACTCAAAACAAACCCCATACACCTTCCCCTCACACCAACCTTTGGTCCACAAACACCACACAACCTCCCCCCCCACAGACACACCCCCCAAAACCCCCCCCACAAACCACACAAAACCGGGCCCCCGACACACACACAGCCCCCCCCCCACAAGGGGGGAAAAGCACCCGGGGGCCCCAACCCCGGGAACCCAAGGGAGCAGGGGGGGGGCCCCTCGACAGGAAAGATTTAAATGTCCACAATAAAAAATTACCCCTTTTTGTAAACTTAAAGGAGTACTTCACCCATACGGAACCAGCGTTCTATCATTATAAAATCACTATTATACTATAACGAATGAGGTTTTTCTTCCCTCAGTCTTCCCTCAGTCTTCCCTTGGCCCAGCTGTCCTGTTAATCCTAACCCTACATTTTAACATGTGTGATGTCATACATGGTAAAATTTAAGGTTAGACAGTGAGACCATAAAGCACTTTTTCTGCCTTTTCTCATCTAGATAGATAGATAGACAGACAGAAAAGATAGATAGATAGATAGATAGATAGATAGATAGATAGATAGACAGACAGACAGACAGACAGACAGACAGACAGACAGACAGACAGACAGACAGACAGACAGACAGACAGACAGACAGACAGACAGACAGACAGACAGACAGACAGACAGACACATAGACAGACACACACACACACACACACACACACACAGACACACACAGAGCTACTTAAATGATGAAGAAGTACATACTGATGTGTCTCTTGCTATCAGGTGGAGCGCCACAGAGCTTTGCAGCAGCAGAGGCTTGACCCCCAGGGCGTCGCCGGCTCGGCTTTGCCCCAATCCGGAGCTCCGTTAG
>CM047525.1:25975087-25987587 GCA_026122265.1 Ammodytes dubius
TCAACCCGACAGGCTCAGCCCGGTCTGAGCCTAAAGCCAGCCAGACCAAGAGGTAACACACACACACACACACACACACACACTGACAGACCAAGAGGTAACACACACACACACACTGACAGACCAAGAGGTAACACACACACACACACACACACACACACACTGACAGGGCACACACACACACGCACACACACACACTGACAGAGCGCGCACACACACACACACACACACACACACTGACAGAGCACACACACACACTGACAGAGCACACACACACACACACGTTTACATGTTGGGTGTGATCGTGTGACACCGGCCATAAAGAATTTAAATGTACGAACACCTTGATGTTTGCACAGTGTTTTTTTTTTTTGGGACATGCTCTGTTACAGACATTCTTTGTTGGTACCCTGAACCATAGTGGGCTCTTACCTTGAGTAAACCTAACACTAACCATGCTCTCTTTCTCTCACTCTCTCTCTCTCTCTCTCTGTCTCTCTCTGTCTGTCTGTCTGTCCGTCTGTGTCTCTCTCTGTCTCTCTCTCCCTCTCTCTCTCTCTCCGTCTCCCTCTCCCCCCTCTCTCTCCCCCCCTCTCTCCCTCTCTCTCTCCCCCCCCCGCCTCTCTGTCTGTCTGTGTATGTGTGTCTCTCTCTCTCTGTCTGCATCTCTGTCTCTCTCCCTCTCTCTCCCTCCCCCCCCTCCCCATCCCCTCTCTCTCCCTCCCCCTCTCTCCCTCCCTCTCTCTCCCCCCTCCCTCTCTCTCTCCCCCCCCCCCCTCCCTCTCCCCCCCCCCCCCCCCTCCACAGAGCCACCCTCCTGACCCTCACTACCCCTCGCTGCCAGGGCTCTGTGGGCTCCATCGTGGGCTTAGTGCCGGGCGTGATCAGCCTCTCTCCGGAGGCTGTGGCTGGAGCGCACCAGGGCAGACACTCTAAAGCCGCCCAGTACCGACGCATGGTCGCGGACTGGAAGACCAACGTCTACCTGGCTCGCTCACGCATACAGGTGGGAGTGTGGGGCTGTGAGAGAGTGTTTGTTTGAGAGAGTGTGTGTGTGGGGCTGTGAGAGTGTGTGTTAGAGAGAGTGTGTGTATTTGAGAGAGAGTGTGTGTGTGTTTGAGAGTGTGTGTGCGTGTTTGACTCAGGTCTGTGTGTTTGATTGAGAGAGAGTGTGTGTGTGGTATCTTTGTAAATATATATATTTAAAAATAAATACTGTGTTAAATAAAATAGAATTTTTTTGCACTTGTCCATCTACTATACTCGAAAGATACTGATCTTCTCTGTGTGTGTGTGTGTGTGTGTGTGTGTGTGTGTGTGTGTGTGTGTGTGTGTGTGTGTGTGTGTGTGTGGGGGTGTGTGTGTGTGTGTGTGTGTGTGTGTGTGTGTGTGTGTGTGTGTGTGTGTGTGTGTGTGTGTGTGTGTGTGTGTGTGTGTGTGTGTGTGGTGTGTGTGTGAACAGGGTCTGGGTCTGTATGCAGCCAGAGACATAGAGAAACACACCATGGTGATCGAATACATCGGAACCATCATCAGGAGCGAAGTGGCAAACAGCAAGAAGGCGCTACGAAGCACAGGTAACACACACACACACACACACACACAGTCAGAGAGACAGACGCTTGCTCACTCACACAACCACACACATAGAACAGACAGACAAACAGACACATACAGAGAGAGAGAGACACACACAACACACATACACTCAATTATCTCTAACTCTCACACATACAGAAACACAGAAAGGACCTCTCACCCATGACTTAAACCATGAATCCTTTTCCTGTGTGTGTAGAACCGTGGTGTGTACATGTTCCGGATCGACAATGACTTTGTGATCGACGCCACCATCACTGGAGGACCGGCCAGGTAACGGTGACATCATGTTTATTAGGGCTGCAACTAACGATTATTTTGATAATCGATTAATCTGTCGATTATTTTCTCAATTAATCAATTATTAATCGGTTAGTGTTTTGGTCCGTAAAATGTCAGAAAATGGTGAAAAATTTTGATAAATTTTCCAAAGCTCATGTTGACTTCCTCAAATGTATTGTAATGTCCAAAACACAGATATTTCAGTTTACCGTCATAATAGGATTAAATAAAGCAGAAAATATTCACATTTGAGAAGCTGAAATCAGAGAATTTGGAATTTTTTTATTAAAAAATTACTTGAAACGATTAATCGATTATCAAAATAGTTGGCGATTATTTTAATAATCGATTAATCGTTGCAGCTCTCATGTTTATACACACAGATAAAAACATTGAAGCTGCTCCGAGGAACTTTTAAATATTTCTGAAACAGTCTAATGTTTCCTCTGATGATCATAAATTACATGTAACAGCAAACGAGACCATCAGTTAAGTTAAGTTAAGTTAACACACACTGAAAGTTCCTCAGAGCAGCTTGAAAATGTTTTAAATTTTCCGAGGGTACCCAGGTTTCATTCTCTGGTTATTTGTCTGTCTGTGTGTTAACTAACCCCCGCCCCCTCTGTTTGATTGACAGGTACATCAACCACTGCTGTTCTCCAAACTGCATCACCGAGGTGGTTACCGTGGAGAAGGAGAACAAGATCATCATCAGCTCCTGTAGACGCATCCAGAGAGGAGAAGAGGTGAGACGCACACACACTGAGACTCACTGAGATACACACACATATACACACACACACTGTCTCTCTCACAGACAGACACACTGAGACTCACACACACTAAGACTCACACACACACACACACACACTGAGACTCACACACACACACACACAGAGACTCACACACACACACACACAGAGACTCACACACACACACTGAGACTCACACACACACACACACACACAGTCTCTCTCTCACACACACGCACACACACACACACACACACACACACACACACACACACACACACACACACACACACACAGTCTCTCTCACAGACAGACACACTGAGACTCACACACACTAAGACTCACACACACACACACACACACACTGAGACTCACACACACTAAGACTCACACACACACACACACACACACAGACACACACACAACATAACAAAATGTGGAAAAAGTCAAGCACTGAGAATACTTTCCCGATGCACTGTTTTGGATTTTAGTTTTTAAACCTCTGCATTCTTGAAAAAGTAGAACTTTTATTTTTGAAAGGGCTTGAAATGTACAGTCATTAACTGTCTGCCTCTCTGTCTGTCTCTCTGCCTGTCTCTCTCTCTGCCTGTCTGTCTCTCTGCCTGCCTCCCTGTCTGTCTCTCTGTCTCCCTCTCTGTCTCTCTGTCTGTCTGTCTCTCTCTCTGTCTCTCTGTCTCTCTCTCTGTCTGTCTGTCTGCCTGTCTGTCTGTCTCTCTGCCTGTCTCTCTCTCTCTCTCTGCCTGTCTCTCTCTCTCTCTGCCTGTCTGTCTTTCAGCTTTCTTACGACTACAAGTTTGACCTTGAGGACGACCAACACAAAATCCCCTGTCACTGTGGCGCCGTCAACTGCCGCAAATGGATGAACTGAACACACACACACACACACACACACACACACACTCTCTCTCACACACACACACACACACACACACACACACACTCTCTCTCACACACACACACACACACACACACACACACACACACACTCTCTGGCAGCTCTCTCTCTCTCTCTCTTCATATCATAAGTCAACATAATATTAATAATAATAATAATGATGATGAAATTGATCAGAGAAAATATTATTGGTTGATTTTGGGATTATTAGGGGGCGGGGTTTATATGTGATTGACAGACAGACAGGCGAAGGAGATGGTAGATGGAAAAAGGGGGTTGGGCTTAAATCTGGAGGCTGGTTCCTCTGTGTATATTGTGTGAAAAATAACGTCAGTACTCGTCAAAGGGAGATGAATGGATGAATCTTTGCACTAAACAACGACAAACACAAAAACAACATCTCTGACTCCCTCCCTGCGCTCTGTTCATTTATTATTCCTGTAAAATAAGAGATTTTTTTTTTTTTTTTTCGTTTTTTGTATTTATTACTGAATGATTTGATGCTATTTTCTAAGCAGATTCTCTCCACACACACACACACACAACACACACACACACACACACACACACACACTGCTACACACACACACACACAGCGGCGGTGAGTGAGTGACTGAGTGACTTCTTAGTGTAAATATCTGTATCATAAATTTAAGAGGAAAAATTGAGAAAAAAATTACACAAATAAATAAAGTACGTTTTAGTGATCACTCCCCCTACCGTGAGCTACCTTATGTCTCGTTTCCACTGGGAAGGCACGGTTCGGTTTGGTATCGTTTGGTAACCTTACATCTGGCTCACACACACACACAGCTACACACACACACACACGTCGGCAGCAGCCTTTCTTGGTAGGCGGGGTCTATGCCGACAAATCAACAGACTGCAAGTGTGTAGCTCTAAACTTTAAACGAAAGAGGGCCGGGAAGAAATAGGTACGGGTTTGCTCACTTATTTTGGCACCCTTCCCTTCCTAAACCCTTTGGTCTTCACACAGTGGAAACACATTCATACCAAACCAAACCGTGACCAAAACTGCTCAGTGTGTAAATGAGGCTGTAACATTATTATTATTATTATTATTATTATTATTATTATTAATCGTCACCCGGTTTTCACTGCGGCCTTCGTCTGACTTTAAATTCTTTGTGTTTCTTTTGTGGCTGCAGATAAAACAAAAACGATTTTTTTTTTTTTTAGTTTGGAAGAGTTTGTTTTCCACTCTGTGTAAATATCTACGAGGCGTGTACAGTGAGGCATCATGACGCGAAGCCGCCATTTTGTTGTTTTCTTTGTTTTTTTATTATCGGATGTAAACAGAGTGTAATAATAATAACGATGATGATAATATGATGATCATGTTTTATTTGTTTTTTTTTGTTTTTGGTTTTTTTTGGGCAAAAATGTGGAATCTGATTTAGAATCATTTACAGAAAATAAAATATTTTACAACTTGACTTAACAACTCGTCTGCTTTTTATTTGTGTGTGTGTGTGTGCTGTAACTGAGAACAAATTTTAGTTTTAGACCTTAAGAGTGAGGACATTTAGTCTGGTTCTCCCTTTGGGACAGGCCTTTAAAGGGCTGTTTGAGGGTTAACACTAGGTTTTAAGGACAGGCCTTTAAAGGGCTGTTTGAGGGTTAACACTAGGTTTTAAGGACAGGCCTTTAAAGGGCTGTTTGAGGGTTAACACTAGGTTTTAAGGACAGGCCTTTAAAGGGCTGTTTGAGGGTTAACACTAGGTTTTAAGGTTCAGGTATGAATTAGGTTTATGTTAGGGTTAGTGTAAGGGTTGGGGTTAGGCATTTAGTTTGGATGGTTAGGGTTAGGGTAAGGGGCTAGGGAATGCATTATGTCAGTGAATGTCCTCACAAGTATAGGTGTACAAATGTGTGTGTGTTGGTTGGTGATCAGAAGGGGTAAGGGTTAGTACCTTGTGTAAATTGACAAATAAAGAAACTTAGCGTAGTAATTTTTATTTTGAAATATAACCACTTCTGTAAAACTCGTACAATCAAAAATATGAACAGAACATTTTTCCCACTAGAACACACAGTGGCTTCTTTTAATAAAGTAAAATAAATAATGACTATAAAACAATTCCACATCCTTCAACATACCAAAGAAAACCAACACAGTAAAGTAGAACCGACAGAGCAAAGAAGAAATACTATTTTAAGAAATAAGTGTTGTATTGTGCTTAGAGGACGTCTGCTTTCAGTCAAAATGAGGTTGGAGCCCATTGTCTGTCTGTCTGCTTTTGATCAGTTGCAAAACACACACACAGTCACTCACACACACACACACAGACAGACAGACAGACAGACAGACACACACACACACACACACACACACACACACACACACACACACACACACACAACACACACACACACACACACTCATATAAACTCCACGCCTGCGTCCGTCACGTAGAATGATTGACAGCTGTCTGTTTTGGTTCTTGAGCGTACGGTGAAAACATGACGTCTCTTCTCCGGCTTCCTGTCAGCTGTGTTCGTTGTTGTGGCCTCCAATCTAGAACAGGGTTACACAGGGCAATTATCAGGGGCTCAGAAAATGCTAAATGTCACTCAAATATATTAAAGGGTCACTGTGTAGTTTCAGAGGAGGGGGGATTTGTTTACATTCACAGAGCCTGCAGTTAGTTTACTAAACATATTTTCTCTACATGTAATTCTTAGTATTGAATAATTCTATCATCATAAATCAGGACAATGTTATTTTGAGGAACCTGGAACCAAACGTAAGACTAGAATATGTTTGTAAACCAAACTGTGGGCCCTGCTGCTGTAAACAACAACAGTGAAACAGAAACTTTTCAGGAAGCGTTCTAACTTCAAACAGTGTTCCAGGGATCACATTTTCCTGTGAGGAAAGTTCGTTTATTCAGTTATGAGAATATACCTTAGAAAATGTTTCACTTCTCTGACACACACAAAGTTACAGTGTGTGAGTGAGTGTGTGTGTGTGTGTGTGTGTGTGTGTGTGTGTGTGTGTGTGTGTTACCCCTGTCTGTTGCACATCAGTCTGTGTGTCACCAGTTGTTGCCAGCGGCGACAGAGGAATGGTCTGTGGCATTCTGAGGCGTTTGTTCCGCTGTAACTTCTCCTGATCGCATGACACGACGCAAACACGTTGATCCTGTAATCCCTGAAGACACAGATTCAGACTGTATTAGTAAAAAATTCACCCCCCTCAGTGTTGTCATGGAGATATGACCTAAACATACAGACTAAAATGGTTTTGTGGACCAGGCTGCAAATAGGTTTAATAAGACTTTGAAAACAGCCTGTTTAACAAGTGAGTCAATGAGAGATGGCTGTCTTCTGCTTCCACCCCCCCAGTGGCACTTCCGGGTTACTACAGTTGTGGTCACTTCCTTATTGGATGCTGGTAAAAATCGCTGAGGTTGGGGCTTGGTAATACCCCATATATCGGGCGTCTGTGGTGAGGTGTGTAGGGCGGTCGTCCACTGGGTTACAGGGTCGGTGGTTCGATCCCCCGTCTCCCCGCCACATGTCCAAGTGTACGTCTGTCTGTCTGTCTGCGTGTCTGTCTGTCTGTCTTTCTGTGTGTGTCTGTCTGTTTATTACAAAATCACGTGGTACCAGTGCAGTCACCTGATCAGTCTGCCCAGCAGCTCAGAACACTTGCTGAGTTTCTCTTCCTGCTTTGCGATGTTGGCCCCGCCCCCGCTCCTGTCCGGCCAATAGAAAGCCGAGACGCTGTCGATGAGCAGCACCGATAGGCCGGGCCGCGACGACAGCGACGTATCCAGGAAGTGAAGCGTTAGCAACAGCTGGGACGAGCTGGAGCAGTGAACGACCAGCAAGCGAGACAGACAGGAGCGAAGCAGGGAGTCGTCTGGGGAGGGGTGGGCTGGAGAGAGAGAGAGAGAGAGAGCATTACTTTACATTACAGGGAGAGGGAGGGAGAGAGAGAGACATAGGGTTAGTACAGAGAGAGAGAGAGACAGAGACAGGAGCGAAGCAGGGAGTCGTCTGGGGAGGGGTGGGCTGAAGGGGGGAGAGAGAGAGACATAGGGTTAGTACAGAGAGAGAGAGAGGGAGGGAGGGAGGGAGGGAGGGAGAGACATAGGGTTAGTACAGAGAGAGAGAGAGAGACATAGGGTTAGTACAGAGAGAGAGAGAGACAGAGACAGGAGCGAAGCAGGGAGTCGTCTGGGGAGGGGTGGGCTGAGGGGGGGAGAGAGAGAGAGCATCACTTTACATTACAGGACTGGAGAGAGAGAGAGGAGGGAGGGAGGGAGGGAGGGAGGGAGGGAGGGAGAGAGAGAGCATCACTTTACATTACAGGACTGGAGAGAGAGAGGGAGAGAGAGACATAGGGTTAGTACAGAGAGAGAGAAGCAGGGAGTCATCTGGAGAGGGATGGGCTGGAGAGAGGGAGGGGGAAAGAGGGGGGGAGAGAGAGAGGGGGGTTAAGCTGTCTGTCTATCTATCTAGAGAGAGAGAGAGGGGGGGAGTCATCTGGAGAGGGATGGGCTGGAGAGATTTTTTTTGAGATTTTACAAAAAACAAATATTCATTATTTTACATGAACATTAAACAATTTAAAAGTCAATTAATGTTTATCTCATATTTTAAAAATAAATTATCTTTTAAAAACATGTGCAAACAACTCATCATTGACAACTGAACAAACAATGTCTTCATAGCACCAGCGGGTCTTAAAAGTGTCTAAATCCCCAATGTTTTTATATAAGCTATATTCTAGCTACAGTCTGGCTCTGATGTTGATGGCTGAAGAGAGAGGGAGGGAGGGAGGGAGAGAGGGAGAGAGGAGGGAGAGAGAGAGGGAGAGAGGAGGGAGGGAGGGAGGAGGAGGGAGGGAGGGAGGGAGGGAGAGAGAGAGGGGAGAGAGAGAGAGAGGGAGGGAGAGGGAGAGAGAGATGGGTTTATATGTGTGTGTATATATGTTAAGTGTCTGTCAGTGTGTGTGCATGCGTGCGTGCGTGTGTGTCTGTCTCTCTCTCTACCTGCGTTCAGCCTCTGGTCAGACAGATAGATAGATAGATAGATAGACAGACAGACAGACAGACAGACAGACAGACAGACAGACAGACAGACAGACAGACAGAAAGACAGACAGACAGACAGACAGACAGACAGACAGACCTGCGTTCAGCCTCTGGTCCAGGATAGAGACCAGTCTCAACATGTCCAGGCTGAAGTCGGTGTCGATGAACAGAACGTCCGTCTCCAAACCGCCGCACGCCACCGGCAGCACGCAGCGACAGAGCAGGTGGTACAGGAGCTCTGACTTACCTGAGAGAGACACACACACACACACACACACACACACACACACACACACACACACACACACACACACACACACACACACACACACACACACACACACACACACAGTGAGACAGACACAGAGAGAGACAGACACAGAGAGAGAGAGACACACATATACACACACACACACACACACACACACAGAGAGTGAGAGAGGGAGAGACAAACACACAGCGACAGAGCAGGTGGTACAACAGCTTTGATTTACCTGAGAGAGAGACACACACACAGGCATTAGTAGTTTCTTGTAAAATGATCTCACCTGTTCCCTCTGTTCCATACAGCTCCACCACTTCACCTGACCGACAGAAACACAGTTCAATTAATATCTATCTGTCTGTCTGTCTGTCTGTGAGTGAGTGAGTGAGTGAGTGAGTGAGTGAGTGAGTGAGTGAGTGAGTGAGTGAGTGAGTGAGTGAGTGAGTGAGTGAGTGAGTGAGTGAGTGAGTGAGTGAGTGAGTGAGTGAGTGAGTGAGTGAGTGAGTGAGTGAGTGAGTGAGTGTGTACCGTGGTCCGGTCCATCTTCAGGAAACAGACGAGGTTCAATGTCTTTGAGGCAGCGACGAGCCTCAAGACGCGCAAACAGCTACACACACACACACACACAGAACAAACACAGACACACACACACACACAGAGAAACACACACACGCACATAGCAATGGTCACAATCAAACTAAAATTAATTCCTTTCCTTTTATAGACCAACATTTAAATTTATTTTTAATAATTTCACTAGTTAACTATGCGAGATATGGCTATAAACTCACTGAATCACTTTTTTTTTTTTTTTAACCTTTATTTCTACAGGTAAATCTACGGAAGAGGATTAGGGTCACACATGAAAAAAAAAAAAAAAAAAACGTTAGAAAAAAAAAAAAAAGTTCTGACCTTATTCTCAGAATTCTGACTTTTTTCATGAAATTCTGACTTTTTTTTTGTTCATGAAATTCTGACTTTTTTTTTTGTTCATGGAATTCTGACTTTTTTTTTTTGTTCATGAAATTCTGACTTTTTTTTCATGGAATTCTGACTTTTTTTTTTTTGTTCATGAAATTCTGACTTTTTTTTTGTTCATGAAATTCTGACTTTTTTTTTTGTTCATGAAATTCTGACTTTTTTTTTTGTTCATGAAAAAAAAAAGTCAGAATTCTGACTTTTAAGTCAGAACTACGGGTACTTGTAAGGACCAACCTCCGTGGGAGAGACACTTTGCTTTATGCAGTAGGAGGAAACCACATGCAGAGTAGCCGTCCATGAGACTAGCCAGTAGCCCTAGCCTACTTGTGCTAAAATGGCTTCCATTAGCGACTTCTTGCGGGTTCGAGGGGTTCCTGAAGAAGCCATTTCGTTTATGGAAGACCAAAAGGTGCGTGAAACTATATGTGTTGTTTTGGTGCCTAGAGTTGCACATGTGTTAGCTAATATGCACACTGTCACCTCATGCACCATGGACCTATTAAAAGACATGCACCCTGTACCAAAACAACACATATTACAGTTTCACTCACCTTTTGGTCTTCCATTAACAAACGACTTCTTCTTGAACCCCTCGAACCCGCAATAAGTCGCTAAGGGAAGTCATTTTTGCACAAGTAGGCCCTCCCACGGAGGTTGGTCCTTACAAGTACCCGTAGTTCTGACTTTAAAGTCAGAATTCTGACTTTTTTTTTTCATGAACAAAAATAAAAGTCAGAATTCCATGAACAAAAATAAAAGTCAGAATTCCATGAATAAAAAAAAAGTCAGAATTTAATGACCAAAAAAAAAGTCAGAATTCCATGAATTAAAAAAAAAGTCAGAATTTAATGGGAAAAAAAAGTCAGAATTTAATGAAAAAAAAGTCAGAATTCTGAGAATAAAGTCAGAACTTTTTTTATTTATTTTTTTTTCATGTGCTGCCCTAATCCTCTTCCGTATAAATTCCATTGAGACCGGAGACTCTTTTACAAGGGAGACCTGTTTTCCTTTCCCACGTTACCATTCACACACACATTCATACACCGATAGCAGGCTAACTATCGACATTCACACAAGGCAAGGTTGGTGAAGTGTCTTGCCCAAGGACACAACAACCATGACACAGGTGGCAGGGCGGGGATCGAACCTCCAACCCTTTGATCATCGGCCGACCCGCTCTACCAAATGAGCCACAGTCGCCCCTATGAATGGAGTGGAACTAGCAGCAAAATACTGGAAGATGGAAATAAAATAACAGTTTCGTAGTTTCATTATATTGATTTTTCAACTTGCAAACATCTGTCAGAATGAACCAACGGCTAGAATGAGTTTAAAAATGAATACGTCACTAACAGAACCTTTACAAACAGGTAGAGTCAGTTTGAGCCCTAAAATACTCCGATTAGATAGTGTGTGTGAGAGATAGTGTGTGTGTGTGTGTGAGCGTGAGAGAGAGAGAGAAAGAAAGAAAGAGAGACTGTATGTGTGTGTGTGTGTGTGTGTGTGTTATACTGTGTGTGTGTGTGTGTGTTTATATTCTCACCTGAGCGCCGCTTTCTGTCATTTCAGCACGAGCGTCTTTCTCATCTTCGAAACTTCAAAACAAACAAACCGCGCCAAATCACTTCCGGGTTCCTAGTACTGTTTTACCGTAATACACCGTGGTGAGGGGTTACCGTAATGTGTGTAATATGTGAGTTGTGATTTAGGCTTTGATTATTTTCAGATATATATACCCTGCGTTCCAATTCACATACTCTTTCTTTTTACTACACTACATACTAAAGTACAGAAGAGTTGTAGTATTTTTACTACACTACATACTAAAGTACAGAAGAGTTTTAGTCTTTCTACTACACTACATACTAAAGTACAGAAGAGTTTTAGGGCCACAGACAGGAGAGAGAAAAAATCAGATATGGAAGATTTTTTTTCATTATGTCGAGAAATGTCAAGAATAAAGACGAATACTCCAAAATGCAATTGGAGTTAGTGGGGCATTTCTGTATTTTCAGCATACTACAATTGACGTGCATGTATTGAGACATCCTAAATCTTTTTCTGGCATACTAAATAGTAGGGAAGTATGGGGATTGGAACGCAGGGATAATAAATGTCATGACATTCTAGCTATGATGCTGATGTATTTGATTCAAAATAATTCAAGTTTAATGATGTAAAAAATGCCCCAAAATAGTAAAAAATTAAATAAAAAACTATTTTAGATAGTAGCTCAAACCATTCTGAATTGTGTATGTTGTGGAGCTTACCTTTAATTTGAAATAAATTAGTCAAAAAACGTAATTAATTTAACTAACTAAATCAATTTCAATGTATTCATGACATTGAGGCACAGCAACAGGTAAGGTGGGTGTGTGGGGTGTGTGTGTGTGTGTGTGTGTGTGTGTGTGTGTGTGTGTGTGTGTGTGTGTGTGTGTGTGTGTGTGTGTGTGTGTGTGTGTGTGTGTGTGTGTGGTGTGTAAGAGAGAGAGGGTGTGGGGCGTGTGGATGGATGGATAGATAGATAGATAGATAGATAGATAGATAGATAGATAGATAGATAGATAGATAGATAGATAGATAGATAGATAGATAGATAGATAGATAGATAGATAGATAGATAGATAGATAGATAGATA
>CM047525.1:25990087-25992587 GCA_026122265.1 Ammodytes dubius
GCTCCGGCCTTCGTTGCAGTGGTCGCGGGTTCAAATCCGACCTGTGAACCTTTACTGCAGGTCATCCCCCCCACCCCCCTCTCTCTCTCTCTCTCTGTCTCCCCATTTCAACTCTGTACTATCTAATAAAGCTTGAAAATGCCAAAAAAATTATCTTAAAAAAAAAAAAAAAAAAACATTGATTCATTCATAAATACCTGTCTCTCCTCTTCCTCCTGTTTAAACTTCTTGATCTTGTCCTTCCGTGACCTCACAACATTCCGTTGTCTGGTCCAATCAGGAGCTTCGGTTTGAGCCGGGGGGCGGGCTTTGGTGAACCTGCCGGCGTTTCCCGCGGTGATAGAATAACCATTTTGAGCGTTTTAATTTCCGACGACCGAGCCAATGCTTAGATCTGTAGAACTGAGAGACAGACAGACAGACAGACAGACAGACAGACAGACAGACAGACAGGGAGGGAGGGAGGGAGACAGACAGGGAGGGAGAGAGAGGGACAGACAGAGAGAGAGACAGAGACAGACAGAGCGACAGGCAGGGAGGGAGAGACAGAGACAGAGACAGACAGACAGAGAGACAGAGGGAGAGACACAGAGAGAGAGACAGACAGACACACACACACACACACACACACACACACACACACACACACACACACACACACACACACACACACACACACACACACACACACACACACACACACACACACACACACACACACACACACACACACACACACACACACAGTTAGAAAGAACCCTTAACACATCAAAACTTAATAAGAATACATTTCCTCTTGTATTGGTAAAAAAAACAGTTTGCAAAGTACAAACCTTACTGAGTTGACTGGCCCCTCCTACTGCTGTGTGTTCTGAGCCCGCCCCTTTTCTCCTATCTCTCCTCTCATTGGTCTGTTCCTCTTCTATCAGCTTCCTATCTCTGTTGTGATTGGTCCGTTCCTCTGACTCCAGTAGATACCTTATAGGAGGACCCACTCTCTTCCTCCTGGGTCTATCTGTCTCTTCTCTACAAGCTGAAATCTGGAGAGAGGAGAATTAACAATTGGATGGATGGATGGATGGATGGACAGGGTTCAACATAACTCTTTTTTCCTACTGGCCCGCCGGGCCAGTGGATCCGAGTTTTACTGGCCCCTTGTATATTTTCACTGGCCCTGCACACACTTTTTTTTATTCATAATTTAGTGTCAATAATTATAATACCTGTATTAGAAAAATAAAGAAAAATAACCAGATCTAAAGGGAATATCTATACTGTAACAGTATAGATATTCCCTTTAGATTTGGTTATTTTTCTTTTAGTTAATTATATGAAATGTTGATATTGCTCATACACATAATATAAAACCAGGCAAACATATTGAATTAGAAGCCTACTGAAAGTATGTTGAAAGAGTGGGCCAGTATTTTAAAGTCCAGTAGTTTGATGGTTGTTTTTATTCTTGAATTTGGGAGGTTTAATGAATAGTTCACCTGCAGAAGTCATGTTCAAACATTAAAAAAAAAAAATAAGAGATGAAGGTCTCATCATTCTTTGTGGTATGGTAGGCTGTTTACTTTCTCTATATGCATTAGGGATGTGAATGTGTCGACCGAATGACCGGTTTTCCACTTGCGCTCAAGTTGACTTTAAAAATAGAATAGAAATCCGAAAATCAGTGGGTTATGCCGTTTTTTTAATGGGAGATTTCACCGTGTATGCGAGCGCGCTGCAGGAGTGTCACTTCTCCATGAAGTGTCAGCTTCACATAAGAGTCCGGTGTGGGACCATTTTTTCAAACTATTGATAAAAAACAATGCAGTGCAAAATATGCAGCATAAGTTAAACGCTCGTCTAAGACTATGACGTTAAATCACTAGAAACACACAATGCCTTCGTCCGATCACAGCAGCGTTTCACCGTGTGATCTCGCCAGCGAGTGAGTGAGCCGCCGCGCAGAAGAACTGTGGTTTGTGGCTAAAATAATAACCGGGGATATTCTCCCCGTTAGCGATTTCAATGGGAAAGACTTCCGCGATCTGATTGAATGTCTCGAGCCTGAAAACACAGTGCCAAACTGCGCGACTATAGGAACTGTACAGTGATCGGAGTCCCTCCGTTCGTTTCTGTCTACAACCGACACAATCACCGGAGACGCATTCACAGCGTTTAAATAACGCCTCTCATTTGTATTACCATTGGGGCTTGGATGCAAATACTGTAACATTACGGCGGCAGATAAAGGAAAAGCGCAGTTATAATTTTCTGCACCTCAACCTCTGCTGTGGGAAGAAAGAAAGGGGGCAAAGCAAGTCGATTGATTTGTCGACTCGCAGGCGGACGGTAGGCAGCTCTGCCAACGGAGCGAGAGACTGTCAAAACGCCCACGCATCGGTTGTCCACTGGCCTTTCATTAAAAAATATATTTTATATTAGGTTTATTATATTGAGTCTTAAATAAACACTGCTTTCATTCTGACTCTCAACGCGCATTTCAATG
>CM047525.1:26000087-26002587 GCA_026122265.1 Ammodytes dubius
TGCGGTCTTCAAGCAGCGAGTTATCTAGCATCATCTCAGATCCATAAGTGTGATAAAACATGATAAAAACCATCAAAACAGACATTGGGAAGGATTTTTACCTGCTCCGCCATTGTAGGCGCATAAACATTCACCCATCTGTTGCTCTGGCGTGCACCGGCAGTGAGACGGGTGCCGGTTTGTAGCGTTCTCTCTTCTGATTGGATAAAAATTTCGGGATCCCCCAATAAGTTTATTTGCCGATTACATGCAAAGCAGCTGACTGAGAGATTGGCTTTATGAAACGCGCACATTATGTAAGTGATCACTGTATGAATAAAGAGCGATTTAACACTTATATTAACATAAATAAACCGCTTACTTCACCTTTAATACACAGTACAGACAGTTAGCAGATCATGAGGAGATATTCACTGATTTTGACAAAAAGTGATTTTGACAACAAGCGTTCTCCAGAATCACTGACTGCACCTTTAAACTGTGTTTTTACAAATATAAACGCTCTGAGTGCAAACAGTTATTCACAGTCTGATTCATCGTATTCCACCTTAAATAAAACAGAAAACTATTTACTAAAAACTATGTGTAATGAATCTACAATATACTGTATGAAAGTTTGACATTTTGAATTAAAATACAGAAAAAAATAAAAATGTTCATTGATGTTGAATTTTATTTTAAATTAACCTGTATATCAACAATAAACTGTATTTAAAGGTGCTCTGAGGAACTTTTAAATATTTCTGAAACAGTCTCATGTTTCCTCTGATGATCATAAATTACATGTAACAGCAAACAAGACCATCAGTGCAAAGAATGCTATTTTTATATAGTTTTTTCTTAATGCCTTTGTCATGGGTATACGCTCACCCAGGAACAACAGCTGGCGTGGTAAAAACACTACCACATTTGTCCAAAGGGGGCGCTAGAATTAACACACACTAAAAGTTCCTCGTAGCACCTTTGAGATACCCACACTGTCTCTCTTTGAAATGTGTATCTACGTTGGTACTAAGTCTGTCTGTCTGTCTGTCTGTCTGTCCGTCCGTCCGTCCGTCCGTCCGTCTGCCTGTCTGTCTGTCTGTCTGTCTGTCTGCCTGTCTGTCTGTCTGTCTGTCTGTCTGTCTGTCTGTCTGTCTGTCCGTCCGTCCGTCCGTCCGTCCGTCCGTCCGCCTGTCTGTCTGTCTGTCTGTCCTGTCCGTCCGTCCGTCCGTCCGTCCGTCCGTCCGTCCGTCCGTCCGTCCGTCCGTCTGCCTGTCTGTCCGTCCGTCTGCCTGTCTGTCTGTCTGTCTGTCTGTCTGTCTGTCCGTCCGTCTGTCTGCCTGTCTGTCTGTCTGTCTGTCTGCCTGCCTGCCTGTCTGTCTGTCTGTCTGTCTGTCTGTCTGTCATGTCATGGTTCCAAACACCGGGTTGTGTCGACAGATGCTCGGAGCCGATTTCGTCGTAGTCTTTCTTCGAGTGACACACCTGGTGGAACTCGGGCTGAAAACACACACACACACGCAACACACACACACACACACACACACACACACACACACACACACACACACACACACACACAGACACACACACACACACACACACAGACACAGAGGACACACACACACACACACACACACACTTACATATTTTAATGGTTTTAGAAATAAGCATTAATTTTTTATATTTCTTGATGACAACTGAGCTTCTAACACAGTTTTATTTATTTTTTAAGATAATTTTTTGACATTTCCAAAAAAACAAAAACGCATTAATAGAGTTGGGGGAAAATGAATAATGTAACTGTTTTTTTTGCGAACATTCCGAAATATATATTTTTTTCGCAAAAAAGTCAAAAACGCAAAAAAGTTGAAAACACTGAATTTTTTTTAAATAAATGTTGCCGATTTTTGACAACTGTTGGCGACTTTTTTGCATTTTTTTTTTTTTGGCAAAAAAAAAATTCAGAAAGTTTGTGAATAAAAAAAAATTAAATTTGAAATGTTCCCAATTATTTATTTTTTTTAACGCATTATTAAATGTGTGTGTGTGTGTGTGGTGTGTGTGTGTGTGTGTGTGTGTGTGTGTGTGTGTGTGTGTGTGTGGTTACCGTGGACGCCAACATGGAGCCTCCAAACCAGACGGCGTATCGCTGCATGTGATGAGAAATGACCTGAACCTCCATCGGCTTCGGCTGCAACACAAGGACTACAATCAGTGTGTGTGTGTGTGTGTGTGTGTGTGTGTGTGTGTGTGTGTGTGTGTGTGTGTGTGTGTGTGTGTGTGTGTGTGTGTGTGTGTGGTGTGTGTGTGTGTGTGTGTGTGTGTGTGTGTGTGTGTGTTAATTCTAGCGCCCCCCTTGGACAAAAGCGTTGTTTCAGTGCTTGGTACTTCACTCAAACGGAACCAGCGTTCTATCATTATAAAATCACTATTATAATATAATGAATGAGGTTTTTCTTCAAATCAAATCAAATCAAATCAAATCAAATCAGTTTTATTTGTAAAGCCCAAAATC
>CM047525.1:26015087-26025087 GCA_026122265.1 Ammodytes dubius
CGAAAGCCCCAAAGAAAAAATGCAAAAACGTTGCAAAATGCGACGGTCTCAAAAACACACAAAAAGTCGCAAAAACACAAAAAAGTCGGAAACACACAAAATGTCGCAGAATAGGGAAAGGGTCGCACATATGAACCACAATAAGGTATAATATCTTCATCTGAGTAGCTCAGTTGGTAAGACCGCTGGCCCACTGACTCAAAGGTTGTGAGTTCTGTACTCCATCTGGTCAAAGGGGATTTTGCGAGTCAAATCCCCAAGTCAAAGAAATGAAAGCGCCCAGAGAAAGGTTCCTTTGTGTGTGAAGGGTCTCGTGGCGCTTTCAGTCCTTTCAGGGCAAGTGAAACATATTGAAAAAAAGAGATGTAGGCCTATGAACTAGTTAGTTTTAAAATGTGTGAACTGAACTTTGAATTAGTTCAAGGTGTATCATAGTGTTATTAAGTTGCTAAGGAAACTTGATTTTTTTAATTTAATTTTTCTTTTGCATTTTATTTAATTTTATTTAATTTAATTTTATCTAATTTAATTTAATTTAATTTAATTTAATTTAATTTATTTTATTTTATTTTATTTTATTTTATTTTATTTTATTTTATTTTATTTTATTTTATTTTATTTTATTTTATTTTATTTTATTTTATTTTATTTTATTTTATTTTATTTTATTAATTTATCGCCTGTTCGCACTCCAGTCCAGTTGGTGGCGGTAATGCAACTACAAAGCAAGCCAACCGCAATAAAACACCAAAGAAGAAGTACAACAACAACAACAGTTCCATGCGGATGTGTGTGTATCGCTCGTTTGGCGCGTGTGTTTTGAAGTGTGTGTGCGTGTGTGTTTCTTAATAGGTCCATGGTGTGTGTGGTCAGTCATGGATTCTACCGATTCAACAGGTGAGCTAGAGATGTGTTGTGACCGAAAGTTTCCCGCGATTCGAACGTTGTTTCAGTTTGAATTTGAATTGTTCGTTTGAACGGTTTGTCTGTTTTGTAGAAGCCGCCGAGCCGGTCCCGGTGGAACTCAAGAGGTCTCGTCTTGGCGGGAAGAGTTCTTCTGGTCCGGGAAGAGATTTTTAGTAGCTAAAGGTAAGGTAGCCTACAGCGTGTGCGTGTGTGCGTGCGTGCGCGTGTGCGTGTGTGCGCGCGCGCGTGTGTGTGTGTGTGTGTGTGTGCGCGCGCGTGTGTGTGTGTTTCTCTCATAAAGTAATAGCGAACTCTATGAGCCAGATGTCAATGCTTAAGTGTAATATTTGAATATTAGCCTCATTTAACAAGTTAAAGGTGCAGTGTGTAATATGACATCATCAAGAAAGTTCTAGAAAATGTTACAAAGTTCTAGAATGCAACACTCCCTGGGTAACCCCAACCCTTTAGAATAATAACAGAAGCTACAGTGGCCTTCAAGGACAAGAACAATTCTAAATTCTAAACAATGCACCTGATGACATTCCAACCATGACGCTTCCAACATGGCGGCGCCCAGGCCTTGGTCCATGGTATGGAGAAATATGGACATATATGAGACCCTTTCTAAGGGAAAAAAGATAATTATAATTTTTTTTTCAGCTATTATGCACTAAATTAAACGTACTTATGGATATTATAATTATTTTCTACAAAGTCTGCTAGGAAATAAAACCCAACTTTCTACACACTGCAGGTTTAACCGGCAACATGTGGCATGCTTCGAGACATAACCTGAATGTGATTTAATGTTGCAAGTTAACTTTTTGAGCCATAATGTGCAATACTTATTCTTTCCAGAATTAGATATTTGAAACAGTCTCTGTCTGTCTGTAGGACTGAAGGTGTGTTTCCTGACCGACTGTCTGTCTGTCTCCCCCTCTCTCTCCCTCTCTCTCCCCCCTCTCTCTCTATCCCTTCCTCTCTCCCCTCTCTCCCTCTCTCCCCTCCCTCTCTCTCCCCCCCTCTCTCTCTATCCCTTCCTCTCTCTCCCTCTCTCCCTTCCTCTCTCTCTCTCTCTCTCCTCCTCTCCCCCTCTCTCTCTCACTCTCCCCCTCTCTCTCCCCCTCTCTCCCTCTCCCTCTCTCTCTCCCTCTCCCTCCCTCCCTCCCTCTCTCTCTCTCCCCCTCTCTCCCTCTCTCTCTCCCTCTCCCTCCCCTCTCTCTCCCCTAACCAAATGTGTCTGTGTGTCTGTCTGTCTGTCTGCCTGCCTGTCTGTCTGTCTGTAGGACTGAAGGTGTGTTTCCTGACCGACTGTCTGTCTGTCTGTCTGTCTGTAGGACTGAAGGTGTGTTTCCTGACCGACTGTCTGTGCCGTGGGGTGACGTCTCACATTAAGAACATCACAGCGATAGTTCACCCCTCCGCCACTCTGTCTCACACGCTGCTGCACGGAGCGCGTCAGCTGGACAAGGTGGGTCCGAATGTGTGTCTCTCTCTCTCTGTCTCTCTCCCTCTCTCTCTCTCCCCCCCTCTCTCTGTCTCTCTCTCTCTCTGTCTCTCCTCTCTCTCTCTCTCTCTCTCTCTCTCTCTCCCTCTCTCTCTCTCTGCTGTATAGAGCGCGTCAGCTGGACAAGGTGGGTCCGAATGTGTGTGTGCGTGAGCTATTGCTTAAATATATATATATTTCATATAATAATAATTAAAAAAATAAATAAAATTAAAATAGACAACATTCTCTTGTTTTTTATCGTCAATACTCTGGACCAAAAAGAACAAACGTTAGAATGGAAATGGTCAGAGATAAACGCCATTTTGATTCTGATGTATGTCAGAACTGACAATAAAACACTTTGATTTATTTTTTATTTTTAAAGATTTTTCTTTGGGCATTGTTATGCTTTATTGATAGTGTAGAGACAGAGTTGAAATGGGGCAGAGAGGGGAGTGACATACAGAGAACGACCGCGGGCTGGAACCGAACCCGGGTCCGCTGCTGGCCGAGGCCCATGGGGGGGGGGGGGGGGGGACGCCCTACCAACTGAGCTAAGGGCCCATGGGGGGGGGACGCCCTACCAACTGAGCTAAGGGCCCATGGGGGGGACGCCCTACCAACTGAGCTAAGGGCCCATGGGGGGGGGGAGACGCCCTACCAACTGAGCTAAGGGCACCGCTGTACAGACATCTTTGATTTTGACATTGACAGACGTTTTTGTTATTTCTCCCAGGTGTCGGGAGAGAAGTTGGTCGTCATTCACATCGGCACAGAAGACATTTCTCGCGGAGTCACACCGAACCGCTTCATCGACCAGGTAGTTCTTACTTTAAATATGTGGAAAACACACACACACACACACACACTCACACACACTCACTCACTCACTCACTCACTCACTCACTCACTCACTCACTCACTCACTCACTCACTCACTCACTCACTCACTCACTCACTCACTCACTCACTCACTCACTCACTCACTCAGGGTTCCAGGCTCCATTCAGTCATAGTTTAATCCCATGTCTAGATATTATTTCATTTAATTTCATTTAACTTTTATTTATCCTTATTTTTTTTTTTTAATTTATTATTGTATCTTGTTTAGTTTTGTAGTACTATTGTTCTTACCTGCCCAGGGACTACAGGTGGAAAATATCTTCTTGCTCTAAACAAGGTTAATGTTAACAAATTAAAATGAATACAATGATATCCTTTAACCAATTTAAACATATTATCTTAAATCTACCAAACTCTAACTGTAACTCTTTTAATGGATAGATAAATAGATAGATAAATAGATAGATAGATAGATAGATAGATAGATAGATAGATAGATAGATAGATAGATAGATAGATAGATAGATAGATAGATAGATAGATAAATAGATAGATAGATAGATAGATAGATAGATGGATGGATGGATAGATAGATAGATAGATAGATAGATAGATAGATAGATAGATAGATAGATAGATAAAAGTTTATTTTGTACATTGTCCCTGTTTAATTAAAGTAACATTACATTACAGATGCTGGCATTGATCCATCGTATCCAGCTGGGCAGACCGGAGCGCGTGTACTTTGCAGTGTGCACGGTGCTGCCTCGGCCGGTAGACGACCTTTACACGAAGGCTCTGGTGATACAGTGCAACAAGTTACTGCAAGAATGCTGTGCAAAGATGAACGATGTGGCGTTTTTACAGACCAACAGAATGTTTTTTAAGTTTGGGAAGGCAAAGGTGATACTCATATTATTATATTATCATGATTATACTTTATATAATAGGGCCGACATTTCTGTATTTAAAATATATACTATCATGATTATACTTTATATAATAGGGCTGACATTTCTGTATTTAAAATATATACTATCATGATTATACTTTATATAATAGGGCTGACATTTCTGTATTTAAAATCCCCCTTTTTTTAATTGATTTTTATGTGATATTAAATTAAAATTTTCAGAGATTTTGAATGTGGGGTTTTCATAAACTGTGTAAGCTATAATAAATACAATTATAACAAATGAAGGCTTGAAATATCTCCCTTTGCATGTAATGAGTCTATATAATATTTTAGTTTCACCTTTTTAAGTTGAATTACTGAAATAAATGAACTTTTGCACGATATTCTAATTTTTTCGAGTTTCACTTTTACAGGAGAAGTTCTACAGGAGGGACGGACTGCATCTGAACTCTGAGGGAAGGAGGATACTGTTCACATTTCTAAAGAACTTTCTCTGGCATTTCTGTCACCACGATATAAGCTGATCTCGAGGGGAGGGTGTGTGTGTGTGTGTGTGTGTGAGAGAGAGATTGTGTGTGTGTGTGTGTGTGTGTGTGTGTGTGTGTGTGTGTGTGAGTGAGAGAGATTGTGTGTGTGTGTGTGTGTGCGCGTGTGTGAGAGAGATTTTGTGTGTGTGTGTGCGCATGTGTGAGTGAGTGAGAGAGTGTGTGTGTGTGTGTGAGAGAGAGAGAGAGAGATTGTGTGTGTGTGTGAGAGAGAGAGAGAGAGATTGTGTGTGAGAGAGAGAGATTGTGTGTGTGTGTGAGAGAGAGAGAGTGTGTGTGTGGGGAGGAGGTGTGTGTGTATTTACTTCAGATGAAACCCACCTGTTCACACGTTCCTGCTTGGTCGTTCAAAGATGAAACATGTCGACATAATGGATGTGTGTAATTTAATTTTTAATTTTTTTTTTGTAAAAACTGGTGAAACCATATAATGTTTGGTCTTTTAAAAGGAAAGGAATTAGTTTTTTATTTGCATTGTGCCCATTGCTTCCTGATAATAAAATCATCCAGATTAGTTTTAAACCAAAATGTGACATTCCTTGTACTTGGGTCCTTGAGAAAAGTCCAGATGGGAATGTTTTATTAAGGATAGGTTTAGACCTCTGGACTATTCACACACACACACACACACACACACACACACACACACACACACACACACACACACACACACACACAGTATTATGATGAAATGGGACGTCACCAATACAGTGTAGTAGCGCACATTCAGTATAAGAGCTCCGTTATAGGCTATTTATGAATGTATAACTATTAGGCTTCTTGATACGATGCAAGCTTGAAAGACACTATAAATATTGACTCTTTAATGGTGATTTCTTTTAGTTAAATTCAATGAAAATATGAAAAATAATTCTCTAGAAAGTTTATAAGTAGTTTTATTTTGAAGGGTGGATCTGTTCAGTTGCCGAAGCTTGGAGTCATGTTTATTTCCTCGGTGTTTCCCGTAAATCCCCTCCCATTGGGATCTCTCTCTCTCTCTCTCTCTCTCGCTCTCTCTCTCTCTCTCTCTCTCTCTCTCTCTCTCTCTCTCTCTCTCTCTCTCTCCTCTCTTCTCTCTCTCTCTTCTCTCTCTCTCTCTCTCTCTTCTCTCTCTCTCTCTCTCTCTCTCTCTTCTCTCTGTCTGTCTGTCTGTCCGTCTCTCTCTCTCTGACCTGTCTATCTCTCTCCCTGTGTCTGTCTGTCTGTCTGTCTGTCTGTCTGTCTCTCTCCCAAATCCATAGTTAAGATTCACTGCATAAAAACTGTGGAGTCATGTTTTTTTTGCTACTTTTTTAGTTTCGCTTTGCAGCCCACGAGCCCACATTACATTACTGCTGTTGTTATTCATCATATGTCAGATCAACACCAGAGGAAATACAGCTTCCTATGATCAGAAATGAAATCAAATGTTTGCACTGAACGGCCGCACATATATATATATTTTTTTAAATATATTTTTTGGGCATTTTTATGTTCTTTTTGACAGTGCAGAGAGACAGAGGTAAAACGGGGCAGAGAGGGGAGTTACTCAGCCAGCAGCGGACCCGGGTTCGATTCCAGCCCGCGGTCGTTCTCTGCATGTCACTCCCCTCTCTGCCCCATTTCAACTCTGTCTCTACCATAGATAGTATAATAAAGGTCTCTACACTATCAATAAGGCATAAAAATGCCAAAAAATATCTTAAAAAATAAAATAAAAAAATCTCGTCAGCAAGCAGTATGCTACAATTGTTATTCCAGGCATGTGTGTTATGTTTTGAATGTGCAGAAAGTAGGCCTGTCAGAGCGAACACAATTATCACGATTAATTAAAGCTACAATGCGTACATTTCGAATGAATGTCGATTTCATTCAAGGAAAATCAAACTCAAACACGATGAATTAGAAACAAAAACATGATTTATTGTTTGTTCGTAACAACAGCAACTTGAACAGTACATTTATAAAAACACATTTTATTTATATATATTATATATTTAATATTCTATGATATAAACACGATTTAAAAGTTCACACACAGTCTGAATTAAAGGGTCATTCCACAGAAAAAAAATCGAAAATATTTTTTCGGATTTTATTTTGCAAGATTTAAAAACTAAGTCTCTTTCTCCGCTAAATGTTACGTCGTTTTTAAAAAATCTAATGAAATATTCTTGTGTTTGTTGTGTGCGAAAAATACACAAGCCTGATTTTAATATGTTTGTGAAAGTCGGACCAAACCCCATTTAAAAATTTGTTAATTTAGTGATTGGTTGCAGTGTATTGAGGACCCAAAAATCCCAAATGAATAAATAAAAACAAGAACATATATGTGTGTGTGTGTGTGTGTAAGTGTAGTTGTGTGTGTATAGTGTGTGTGTGTGTGTGTGTGTGTGTATGTGTTACAAACAAGAACATTGGCGGTTCTTTTCTATTAATAAAATATCTTATCTGTATACAACATTCACATAATAAATCTTAGTTCTACCATTACATTATGTACACAAATAAACTCTTAAATAATATATTTTTTAAACATTTCATCTTAAATTTTTGGTCACATTTTTTGTCTTAAAAGATTTTTTCGTCATTACATAAAATCTTATTTTTTTTTCATTTCATTACATTTTCCGAGCGCTAAATTATTTTCAGAAATAAACCTTAAAAACTTCAGTGCAGAAATACTAAATGCTTAAATTGAATTAGCTGCAGAGACACAGATAACCTTTGTGTGTTTTCATATATATACGAGATGCTTAATAAACTCAACTACGGCAGATAAATACTGTTATAACAACTATTCTGTCTTAAAAAAAGGTTTTCAGCCTCTTTCTACTGTTTTTTTCAAATCAAATCAAAATCAAATTGTAATACAGTTGTATTCATATAGCCCAATATCACAAATAGTAATTCTTCTCAGTGGGCTTTACATTCCATACAGTATGACACCCTGCCCCTAGACCCTTAGCTCGGCTGAGAAAAAACTCCCAGTAAAAAACCCTTTACCGGATTTTTTTTTTTTTTGAAATCTCAGGGAAAGTCGACAGAGTGAGGGATCCCTTGTACAGTATGTCTTGTATATTCGTTTGTGTACTTCACCCACGCTTTAGCAGACTGTGGCTGATTTTAAATGTTGCTAAATAAATACATTTGAACTTGAACTTGTATTCAGGCTTCCATTTCTTCTCCACGTGTCTCCTGTCCCTCTCCCTCCTCTGTCTGTGTGTTTTCTGCATCTGTCTCTCCGTCTTTCTCTCTCTCTGTCTCTCCATCCGTCTCTCTCTCTGTCTCTCTCTCTCCATCTGTCTCTCTCTCTGTCTCTCCATCTAGCTCTATGTTTACTGTAGTCTCTCCATCCGTCTCTCTCTCTCTATCTGTCTCTGTGTTGTCTTCTGTATTCCCTCCATCTGTCTCTCTCTCTGTCTCTCCATCCATCTCTCTCTCCGTCTCTCTCTCTCTATCTGTCTCTATGTTTACTGTAGTCTCTCCGTCTTTCTCTCGCTCTGTTTCTCTATCTGTCTGCGTGTCTGCTGTAGTCTCCCCATCCGTCTCTCTCTCTGTCTCTCTCTCTGTCTCTCCATCCGTCTCTCTCTCTGTCTCCTCCTCCTGGCAGGTCTCAGTCACCTCTGCGCCCTCACAGCATGTCTCTGCGTCTGTCTCCTCAACAGACTCCTTGTCCGATGCAGCTTCAGTTTGTTTATATGAAACACCAGAGAACACAGAAGGAAAAAGAAAATTGTGAGTTGAAAATGTTTAAGTTTTTTTTTCCACCACAAAATTATAAAATATTTTGCGAATAATAGTAAATAAACCGACAAAATATTGAACCAATTTTATATATTTTTTCACATATAATGGATGGGATTTATATAGCGCTTTTCAAGGCACTCAAAGACGCTTCACAGGGTTCCAGGTTCCATATCCTGTATTATACAGTTGAAGAGGTACAAAGTTGAAATAGGGAGAGAGAGAAAAAAAAGAGAGAGAGAGAGAGAGAAAGAGAGAGAGAGAGAGAGAGAAAGAGAGAGAGAGAGAGAGAGAGAGATATGATACATAGAGAACGCCCCCAAATATTTAATCAATTTAACATTGGTAAAAGAAGTAATAACAAGTAAATCACTCATTTAAATTACCTTGTGTCTCGTCACAGGGCTCCGGCTCCTTTTCACCTTTACATTATTACGGGAGAAAAACAAAAGAAAAAAGTGAGAAATGTTCAAGATTGTTTAACCTTTATATTTTAGTATTAACAGATTAACATTTTTTTATATATATTTTCGCCTTTATAGGACAGTTGAAAAGGTACAGAGTGGAAAGAGGAGGAAGGGGAGAGAGAGAGAAAAAGAGAGAGATAGAGAGAGAGAGAGATAAATAGTGTGATAGAGAGGGAGAGAGACAGAGAGAGAAAGAGAGAGACAAAGAGTGTGATAGAGACAGACAGACAGACAGACAGACAGACAGACAGACAGCAGAGAGAGAGAGAGAGAGACAGAGAGAGAGAGGAGGGGGATTTAAATGACCTTCTGTAGCATCACAGGGCTGCTGCTCCTTGTCTTGGTCTTGTTCAGTATCAGCTTCAGTTTGTTTTGTGAGAAAATTAAAAAAAATGGTGAGATTACATTTTTTTATATATTTTTTTTAAAGATTTTTCTCCACCTTTATTTGATAGTTCAAGAGGTACAGAGTGGAAAAGGGGATGTGTGTGTGTGTGTGTGTGTGTGTGTGTGTGTGGGGGGGGGGGTTAGTAAGAAGTGTATTATTTATTTAAATTACCTTCTGTCTGTTCAATTGGCTCCTGCTCCTTCTCATGGTCCACATCACCTTTGAGAGAACAGAACAAAAAGAAAACATAAAAATAAAAGAGGACATTTTCACAAAATTATTTAATATTTGGTGAATAAATAAACGAAACAAAGTAAATAAACCAACAAAATATTGAACCAATTTTTAGATATTTTTTTTTTATAACTGCAGGTACACAGTGGAAATAGGGATAGAGAGAGAGAGAGAGAGAGAGAGAGAGAGAGAGAGAGAGAGAGAGAAGAGAGGAGAGAGAAAGAGAGAGAGGAGAGAGAGGGAGAGAGAGAGGGAGAGAGGGGGAGAGAGATAGAGAGAGGGAGAGGGATGAAATGTAGGGAACAACCCCCAAATATTTAACCAGTAACCATGTAAGAAGAAGAAGTTTAAACATATTTAGATTACCTTCTGCCTCTTCACAGGCTTCTGCTCCTTTTCAGGGTCCAGATCAGCTTCAGCTTTAGTTTATTTTGTTTATTTAAAACGAAAGAAAACAGAAAATTAAAAATATAAACATTAAAA
>CM047525.1:26035087-26042587 GCA_026122265.1 Ammodytes dubius
AGACTTCCTTTTCGTTTATTGATAAAGATAGACGAGATACACAGGATATATTTTTGTTTTAAATTTACGAAGGAGAATTAGGGATTTGTTGAGGCGAAAAAACATTATGAAATACCAGAATAAAGTCAGATTTTTCAGAGAAAATAAAAATATATATTATGAAAATAATTGGAATTTTACATGAATACTTTCTTAATATTTTCAAAATAACGTTTTCATTTTGTGAGAATTTTGTAATTTTTTGTAATTTTATTTTTAAACATGCTCACAAAAATAAAAGGATGTCATGAAAACTTTGTTGGAAAAAGTCTTACACACACACACACACCACACACGCACACACACACACACACACACACACACACACACACACACCACACACACACTCACACACACACACACACACACACACACACACACACACACACACACACACACACACACACACACACACACACACACACACACACACACACACACACACACACACACACACACACACACACACACACAACCCACACACACACTCACACACTCACCAGTCTGTTGACGGTAGCCTTGGTGGTGAAACATGGTCGCGTGGACAGCGGTTGCAGGTGTCCCGGAGAGGAGTAGGACCGCGGCCGCCGGGTCTCTGGACGTCTCGGCTCTGTGACGTAGGTCTCCAGACGAAACGCGCGCGCTTCCTCCCGACGGGGGGGAGGGGCAGGAGGAGGGGGGGTCGAGAAACTCTGGGCTGGGGGGAGAAAATTAAGAAATTAGAATTAGGCTATATACGTTTTTTTTATTTTATATGAAACATTTAGAATGGGTTTTTTTTGTTGCTTGTTTTGATTATGTCTCCTAAAAAAGAAAGAGAAAATAATGAAATTTTTATTAGGCTATATACTTTTTTTTTAATAATATTTTTTTTAAATATTTGTTATATTTTAGAATGTTTTTTAAAATTATTTGATTTATTTATTTATTTATTTTTGTGTTAAATCATAATGGAAAACACTGGATTCTGCATTCAGTAAAATCTTGAATTATTTAAATTTGTGCAAAGTTTGAAGAAAATCCCTCAGAGCGTTTCTGAGATGCCGAGTTCCCAAGCACACGAGGAACAAGAGGTCACAGTAACCTTTGACCTTTGACCTTTGACCTCCAAACTCTATTCAGTTCATCTTTGAGTCAGAGTGAGAGAGAGAGAGAGAGAGAGAGAGAGAGAGAGAGAGAGAGAGAGAGAGAGAGAGAGAGAGAGAGAGAGAGAGAGAGAGAGAGAGAGAGTGGACATTAGTG
Organism: Ammodytes dubius; assembly: GCA_026122265.1. NCBI lineage: Eukaryota > Metazoa > Chordata > Actinopteri > Uranoscopiformes > Ammodytidae > Ammodytes > Ammodytes dubius. The sequence goes on from CM047525.1 coordinate 26,036,369, forward strand.
CAAAGTTTGAAGAAAATACCTCAAAGAGTTCTGGAGATATTGGGTTTATAAAAATGACCTGGACAGACTTGATCCATTCATCAGAATGAAAACAAAAGAAATGCCTGACATTTTTCACTTTTCAGTGATGAATCTAGAATATATGAAAGATATACTTCTTGAATGGACTTTATAAGATATTCTAATTTATTTAAGATGCACCTGTATAAGCATTACAACCCGACCCTATTAGATAAGTACATTTTTTTGTCATTTAAAAAAACTACACACTCACTCACTCACTCACTCACTCACTCACTCACTCACTCACTCACTCACTCACTCACTCACTCACTCACTCACTCACTCACTCACTCACTCACTCACTCACTCACTCACTCACATCACTCACTCACTCTCACACACACACACACACACACACACACACACACACACACACACACACACACACACACACACACACACCACACACACACACACACACACACACACACACACACACACACACACACACACACACACACACACACGCACGCACACACCACACACACACACACACACACACACACACAAAACAGATCACCATATTGTTAACTGTTTCTTACCAACAGGCTCCGAGCGTCGCCGTAACGTCCGTCTGTCTGTCCGCGACACAGAATTATTTTCCTCTCCGACGTTAGTGTCGGACATTCTCCTCTCTCTGCTCCATGTCTTCAGCTTTAAGCCACTAAAACGCTTCATAGCTCAACCCTGGTCCGCTCAAAACAACTAAATAAAACTTAACTTAAAGCTGGGGTGGAGGATTTTGGGGAGTTGGGATAGAGATTCGAATCCAAAATACCTCAACCGCTCCACTTGTTCTCTTTGGTCCCTCCCCTATGGTCCCTCCCTGACACGCTCTACACCAACAAAGTCGTGCCAAAGTGAATGGACAGTCCCAACAGCCAATAAGAACAGAGAATCGGAGCCTCGTTCTGACTGGTCAAAGTGTACAGCTCATGTTAACTTTGACCAATCAGAAATCACATACCCCAGCTTTAACTTAACTTATTAACTTACTAGTTAATTTATGCCTGTCTTGTCTGTCTGTCTGTCTGTCTGTCTGTCTGTCTGTCTGTCTGTCTGTCTGTCTGTCTGTCTTGTATGTTTGTCAACAGACACTGTGTCAGCCTTGGAGCCTGTTAGGAGACACTTAGGTCAGTTGTATAGATAAAGTCTCATCTCCTTAGACTCCAGAATGTTATGGTTCACTGTGTTCAGCTCTGAACCAAAACATTGGTACGCTTGGTGCCCGAGCCGGGGAGGGGTTAGAGATAGCACGAGGTTAATACGGTTCTCCTTGGCCAAGAATAAATAACTTGACTTGAGGCAGTGGTGGATGATGCCATCTTTAGTAACTATAGCTTCTTGTCCTTGAAGGCCACCGTAGCTTCTGTAAATTCTCCCACAAAAGGAAGGGGTTAGCAAGGGAGCGTCGACATCTACAATCTCACCACTAGACGACGGTAAAATACAAAAAAATGTCACACTGCCCCTTTAAAGGAAAGCTTTTCTTAAATATTTTCCCACGACTCAAACAAACCTCAGACTGAATGTGACAGAAAACACATTGAGCCGATGAGATGTCCACAAAGTGTTTAAATCCTACGGAGAGTCCAAGCTTTGGTACATCCAGAAAGTCAGACAGACAGACCGACAGACAGACAGACAGACAGACAGACAGTCAGTCACACAGACCGACAGACAGACAGACAGTCAGTCAGACAGACAGACAGACAGACAGACAGGCAGACAGACAGACACACAGACATACAGACAGTCAGTCAGACAGACAGAGAGTCAGACAGACAGACAGACAGACAGACAGACAGACAGACAGACAGACAGACAGACAGACAGACAGACAGACAGGCAGTCAGACAGACAGTCAGACAGACAGACAGACCGGCAGACAGACAGACAGACGGACAGACAGACAGACAGTCAGTAGAAAGTTAGATCAAGTCTTTTTCAAGCAGCGTTCCAGTCCTGGACAGTCTCTCTCTGTTTATGGCCCTGAGTGTGTTGTGTGTGTGTGTGTGTGTAAGAGTCTGTGTGTGTGTGTGTGTGTGTGTGGGAGTGTGTGTGTGTGTGTGGGAGTGTGTGTGTGTGTGTGTGTGTGTGTGTGTGTGTGTGTGTGTGTGTGGGTGTGTGTGTGTGTGTAAGAGTCTGTGTGTGTGTGTGTGTGTGTGGGTGTGTGTGTGCTGTTAGCCACAACCCCCTCCCCCCGTTTACACTGCAAAAGATTGCGCGAATACAAGACTACCGTTCGACAGATTTCTACATTTCCAAGATAAAAACACAAATGAAACATCTGTCTGTCTGTCTGTCTGTCTGTCTGTCTGTCTGTCTGTCTGTCTGTCTGTCTGTCTGTCTGTCTGTCTGTCTGTCCGTCCGTCCGTCGCCGTCCGTCCGTCCGTCCGTCCGTCCGTCCGTCCGTCCGTCCGTCCGTCCGTCCGTCCGTCCGTCTGTCCGTCTGTCTGTCTGTCTGTCTGTCTGTCTGTCTGTCCGTCTGTCCGTCTGTCTGTCTGTCTGTCTGTCTGTCTGTCTGTCTGTCTGTCTGTCTGTCCGTCCAGGTAATGTCCACTCTGACCCAAAGATGAACTGAATAGATTTTGGAGGTCAAAGGTCAAAGGTTACTGTGACCTTCCATATTGTGAGGTCGCAGTGACCTTGTACCATATTGTAGCTTCTTAGGAGCTATCTTCGGTGCTGTGTGTGTGTGTGTGTGTGTGTGTGTGCGTATTGTGTGTGTGTGTGAGAGAGAGAGAGAGAGAGAGAGAGAGAGAGAGAGAGAGAGAGAGAGAGAGAGAGAGAGAGGGAAACTTTCTAACTGAAGAGATGCCAAGATCAGCTTAAGGAAATTTCTAAGGGAGGGGCAAAGAGGAGCTGTGTGTGTGTGTGTGTGTGTGTGTGTGTGTGTGTGTGTGTGTGTGTGTGTGTGTGTGTGTGTTGTGTGTGTGTCTCTGTGTGTGTGTGTGTGTCTCTGTGTGTGTGTGTGTGTGTCTCTGTGTGTGTGTGTGTGTGTGTGTGTGTGATATAAAAGCTAAGCCGATTTCATTCCTTTAACAGATAATTTTACTATTAATTGAACAAATTGGCTTACTAATCGGCTACACTTTCAGAGCACACACTCACACACACACACACACACACACCCACACACACACACACACACACACACACGCACACACACACACACACACACACACACACACACACACACACACACACACACACACACACACACACACACACACACACACACACCACACACACACACACACACACAACACACACACACACACACACACACACACACACACACATCCCTACCTCTGGCCTTCCTGCGTGTGAACAGTTTGATACTGCCACCGGAGGAGGTTGAAGGTTGCTGGTTTGAATCTCTGGAAGCCGACTTGAAATCCCACTGAAACTCAGCCTGACACAACACAACACACACACACACACCAACAACACACACACACACACACACACACACACACACACACACAACACACACACACACACACCACACACACCACACACACACACACACACACACACACACACAACCACACACACACACACACACACACACACCACACACTCACACACACACACACACACACACACACACACACACACACACACACACACACACACACACACACACACACACGTTCATTTTCATGTGTTCATGACACTTATTAGGGGAGAACGGGGTAATATGTCACACGGGTTGGTTGTCACAATCGTTATATCTCGGAACCAGAAGGCGCTGTCTGTTAAATGTTGGTATGTAAATATCCAGAATTGGGATCAGAGGTCACCTACATAGTCTTCCTTGGAGTTAGACTGCTGAATTTGAGGTGAGACGACTGTTTGTGTTTTTCATGTCAAATTGAAAATATTTAGCTCCTCAGTATTTTTCTTCTAGGCTTTTACACAATGGGTTTATAACAAAACACTTGTTACCCATACAAAGTGTGAAGGGTAAACTATATTTTAGATTGTGGTTAGCAAGCTAATTAGTTGTCAGATGGTTGTTGGCCTTGATGCTAGCAAGAAATTCAAGTTGGGGTTGGTCGTCAAATTTTTTGGGGGGTTGGTTTGTCACATGTTATCTCAAGGCTGCAGCCAGAAAAGGAACCCAATAACGAAATAAATTGTCAAGCTGTATCCTCACTGACACCCCAGAGAAGGAAAGAATAGAGCAGGAAAAGGCAGCTAGCATGCAAAAGAAAAAAGGGCAACAAAATCAAAACAACCCAGTGCATCCCAAACTAGACCAGCTGCCAAGGCTACAGTAAGTTATGTAGGCCTATTTGTCAACTTGACAATGCAATTAAACTTTCAAATTTAGTTCTACTTTCTTGCCTTCTTTTTAAGATTATTCCCATTAAGATTACATTGTGACAAACAACCCCATAGTGTTTGACAACCGACCCCTTGATGGGGTTGGTTGTCAAACACTAAGCTTCAATTTAATGAAGGAATGACTATTGAAAGATGTTTAGGTGATAAGCAATTCTCACTAGAGTAAAAAGTGTGCCTACTTACCCCGTTCTCCCCTACTTAGACAATCAAACATTTGTAAACTTTTTCCAGACCTTATGAGGGCCCTCCACTGAGTTGGTCAATTATGTGAGTGAGAGAGTGAGTGTGTGTGTGTGTGTGTGTCTGTGTGTCAGTAAGTCTGTTTTTATGTGTGTGTCTGTCTGTCTGTCTCTCATTCTCTCATAAGGGGCGACTGTGGCTCAGTTGGTAGAGCGGGTCGGCTGATGATCAAAGGGTTGGAGGTTCGATCCCCGCCCTGCCACCTGTGTCATAGTTGTTGTGTCCTTGGGCAAGACACTTCACCCACCTTGCCTCGTGTGAATGTCGATAGTTAGCCTGCTGCTATCGGTGTATGAATGTGTGTGTGAATGGTAACGTGTAAATGGGAACAGGTCTCCCTTGCAAAAGAGTCTTCGGACTCAATGGGATTTACCTGTAGAAATAAAGGTGAAAAAAAAAAAAAATCTCTCTGTGTATGTATCTCTGTGTGTGTGTGTGTGTGTGTGTCTCTCTCTCTCTCTCTCTCTCTCTCTCTCTCTCTCTGTACCTGCGTTTAGGTGGTGAGTCCTGCTGTGTATGGTAGCTGGTCCTTCTGGAGGTGGGGGGTATCGGTCGGGGACTTGATGCCCGATGAAGGAGACTCCTGCTGGGGCTGACTGAGCGACTAAGAGCCTCCCCCTACAGCACACAACCACACATTACAATCAACTTTTTTTTTCATTTTTTTTTTCAATATTATGTTTTGGCATTTTATTTATTTTTTATTATTCGCTGTTTTTATTCAGTGCATGAGAAATCTTTTTTTTTATTGAAAGGTGCAGTGTGTAATATTACATCATCAAATAAGTTCTAGAAAGTTCTAGAATGCAACGCTCCCTGGGAAACCCCAACCCTTCTGAATAATAACAGAAGCTACAGTGGCCTTCAAGGACAAGAACAATTCTAAATTTAAACAATGCACCTGATGACATTCCAACTATGACATTTCCAAAATAGCGGCGACTAGGCCTTGGTCCAAGGTATGGAGAAATATGGACATATATGAGACCCTTTCTAAGGAAAAAATAATAATTCTAAAAAAAGATTTCAGCTATTATGCACTAAATTAAATGTACTTATGGATATTATAATTATTTTCTACAAAATCTGCTGGGAAATATAACCCAATATTCTACACACTGCAGGTTTAAGATTATTTTTTGGGAATTTTTTAAGCTTTATTAGATAGTACAGCGTCGAAATGGGGAGACAGAGAGAGAGGGGAAAAACATGCAGAGAACGACCCGGGCCTAGTGGTTAGACCCTCTCACCCTCCCCCCCCCCCCCCCCCCCCCCCTCCATAGAGTCTCAGTCCTCTTCACAGCAGACCCGGGTTAGAATCCAGCCCGGGTCGTTCTCTGCATGTCATTCCCCTCTCTGTCTGTCTGTCTCTCTATCTGTCTGTCTGTCTGTCTGTCCTCTTCACAGCAGACCCGGGTTAGAATCCAGCCCGGGTCGTTCTCTGCATGTCAATCCCCTCTCTGACACATTTCATCCCTGTCTCTACAAACTGTCTAATAAAGGAAAAAAATAATCACAAAAAATAATTTTGAAAAAAATTAAGCTGTTGTTTTGTTTTTT
>CM047525.1:26047587-26062587 GCA_026122265.1 Ammodytes dubius
AGCTTAGTGTTCCATTGTTAACTAGCCTAAAGGTGCGAACACACTGACCTGCGTCTAGATTACATACAAAGTCTATGTACAAGTACGGTCCGCAAGACGAGGTGGGCGTGTTCGCATTCTGCTAATATGTGTATTTTGCATCTGTTTAGCTGTTGGTTGTACTTTAGCCAAGGTAGCGTCGGTTAGCATAGTGAAACTCACCCAGCTGTGTGCTGTTCCGGAGGGTAATATGAACCCAAAGTTGACGGCAGTGTCCGTGTGGAATTCCAGTATAGTACAGCGAAGCACCGGTGTTGTCCTCCGCCAGACCCGGAGCACTTTCACTTTCAGGTAGGCTGATGACTATCTTTATTTTTGCTGCTGAGCACACACTGCTGTTGTTAATGTGTTTAGTATGTTGCTGAATTGCTGTTAATGTGTGTGTATTTGCGATCGGGGTGCGTGTTCAGGCTGTTTTAATGCTATTTGTGCCATGACTGCCGCTGGTTACACAGTGAACCTACATCTGTATTTTTTGGCACAGCTGGACCATGTTGTTGCACCGTAAGTGTGACAGGTCTGATCTCAGAAACGGCGTCAGGAATATATGATCAAGCAGCGAGCCACTCACGTTTCTCGCGGCCAAAGTTTTCAGTGAACTTGACCGTTTTTATAGCAACAGCTGAATTTTAGGCCATCAAGAGAAAATAGCAGTTTGTGTCAAAATAAAAGCTTTGAGATACATGAACTACTGTTAGAAAGATCTCCTGCTTACGTTATAGCTGTTAGATAACTAATCTTAGATAAGATAGCTAGGTTTAGTTAACATCGTCTGTCAACATCTGTTGTTAAGATAACTAAGTTTAGCTACCAAGTCTGTCTGTTATAATCTGTTGCTAAGGTAAGTTAGCCGTCTGCTATAATGTCTTAGTCGTTAGTTTGAAACAATTGATTTATCTTGTTTAAATGTCATGATGAGATATTCTAATATTTGACCAAAACCTTTTTAACTCCACCCAATGAACCAAAGGAAATTTTCATTAAGACATCTTTTTTTAACAGCACCTGTGAGCACCTCACACACAGATGAGCTGCGCTTGGAAAGAAGATCAGCTGATATCTGTCGGGAGGGATCAAAGAGCTGAACTTGAAGTAGATCAGCAAATAGGGTAAGTGCCTTCTTTTCTTTTTCTTTTTGTGTAAACTGTTATAGTAGCCTGTAGCCCATAGAGGGCGCCACTCTTCTATGTATGGTGAGTCAGAGTCATGTATACAGCATTGGCATCTGGCAGAGGATGCTGTACTGTCAAGTCAGTCCTGTTAACCTGTTACGGAATAGATACATAAGGCCAGCTCAACTAAAGTACTGATTGTGGATTATTGTTATCAAGATACCACATAAATCATACATTGTACAACAGCTCTACACTGGTTTGGTAAGTGTGATGTTAATGGTAGTAAAAAACAGAGCACACTATGTAAACAGAATAATAATCCAAAAAAAGACAAACAAAATAGAATAAATCGCTATGTGCTATTTGGAAATGGACATGATAAACTTTATTATAAGATTATGTCGTGTCACAACACCTTACGACAATACAGGAGTGTTCAAAACACTGCATGTAAAAGGCAGAAAACACCTATTACTCTTACATTCATTCACAGATGTGTTAAATTGTTTTTAATCAGAAATGTACGTGTAAATGTGCGTTTTTTTTGTCAAAAACGTAAAAGTCAATAACAGTGGCACAGTGTGAAAACTCCCAAAGAGCTTAATGTGTCAGCAAGTCGTTTCCCATCAAGCTGTTCTTGAGCATACAGAGCAAGAATGACAAAAATGAACCATCATCATGCAGTGTGCTGGCAATATGCAGTGTTGGGAACGTTACTTTAAAAAAGTAATTAGTTATAGTTACTCACTACTTGTTCCAAAAAGTAACTGAGTTAGTAACTGAATTACTTTATAATAGAAGTAATTAGTTACCAGGGAAAGTAACTATTTGCGTTAGCCTACTGTAAAAAAAATTAAAATAAATTGCTTTATGTCAAAGACACGCATGCACACACACACACACACACACACACACACACACACACACACACACCACACACACACACACACACACACACACACACACACACACACACACACACACACACACACACACACACACACACACACACACACACAGATAAACACATGATTTCCTGTAAATGGAGCGGGGCGGAGCAACAGGGACCAGATAACCGCGCTACATTAGAACAGGAAGGGGACCCTGAAAGTGAAAGTATTCAAACGGGTCAGACTTCATTTTGAGTCGACAGAGCAGAGAGGAAAGATGGAAGCTGAAGACTGAGGCAGGGTGAGTGTTATTAAGAAATTTTTCCTATTTTACTGTCACAGTCACTTAGTTATTTTTGTTCTCCCTGTGAACTGTATATAAAAGTAAAGTTAGAATGAACTCAGCATTTTTTTTGGTCTGTGGACAGAGCGTTGTGACAGTGTAAATAATACACATTGATCTTAGAAAACAAGCACAGAATTAAAGCAAAACAACACGGTGGAGTACTGGCTGATTTTAGTAAAGGTTACTATAAAGTATACTGTGTATGAGAGATTATGTGACTATGCAATGTCTGTTTGTGTGTGAGAATAGATTGGCACTTCCTGTTCTCTCAGCTAAGTTTGTGACTAATTAAAAAACTTGTTTCTCTTCATACTTGTTTTCTGAGCTCACAGTCAGTGTTTAATGTTTCACCTCAGATTGTCTGAAGTCCAGAAGATGAGTGTTAACATGGAGGAAGAGGACAGAGCAGAGTCTCCAGTCCCCAGCTGTCTGTCTGTGAAGAGTGACTGGTCCATACCTGAACCTCCAAACTTCAGTAATGAACCTGGACCCTCAGACACAAAGTAAGTGAACTGATACAAACTCATTCAGCTGGTAATGTTTTGTTGTGGCCGTAAATAACTTTAAAATCCCCAAAAAGAAAACATTACATTCTGCATTAACTCAGCTTGATCCACTTCCTCAATACATACACAGCTGTCTCACAACCATTTCAACAATATATTTTTTTTTAATGTTCATCAATTGTCAAGTAGACACCGGACATCAGTGCCTGTCTCTCCCCTACCCCCTGGAGCAGTTTGTGTATTTAGAGCTTCCTAAATGGCTTTGTCCTCAGATAATTAATCAAGGACTCACATGATTTGAATAATTATTAAAACTAATAAAAGATCTTTGTGTTTGAAGAGTTATTTACCAGACATCCGAGTCTCCAGTCCCCAGCTGTCTGTCTATTAAGAGTGACCGGTCCAAAGATATTCCTATGAAGTTCAGTAATTCAGACACAAAGTAAGAAACAGTTTTTGCTTCTACAAATTAGTGCCGTGAAATGTTATCAGTAAGAAAAGCTTCAACTAAAGCAAAGGGATGTTTTACGACTTTGAACAACATTTAAAAATAGCATGATATTGTGTTGTTCTCTTGTATCTATCTATAAACCAAGAAACGTCTGTCTGTCTGTGGCTCGCGTATCTCTCTGAGTTTGACTCGGACTGTTAGTCAGATCGGCATGAGCTTCCGGATATGGCTTGCGCACGGCACGAAGGTGTGCATCCTTGATTGATTATGAAGTTATGACCAAATATGTAGAAGTTATCATATTTATATCATGCTGGCAGTGAATACATGCGCACACTGAAGGCCACAGTAACGACGGGCATGAAGTAGTCTCCGGCTAAACCCCGTCTCCCTCTGGTTTGATTGGCTGCTGCGACCAAAAGCTTAAAATGAGTGACGAGCGGGACACACACACACAGCAGACCTGCTTCCTACGGGCCCTGCACTAGTATACAAAATATAAAAATAATTAGATAAGTGTGTGTGTGTGTGTGTGTGTGTGTGTGTGTGTGTGTGTTTGTATGTGTGCGTGCATGTGTGTTTGTTTAACTGTTGCTCCACCCCGCTACATTTACAGGAAATCATGTGTTTGTGCGTGTGTGTGTGTGTGTGTGTATGTGTGTGTGTGTGTTTTGTTTAGGCTTGATTGGGATGAGCCAGGCTTGTGTGGACCTGCACAGTTTTGATATTATCAGCACACTGCATCATGATGGTTAATTTTTGTCCTACTTGCTCTGGATGCTAAAGAACAATGAGACAGAATGCTTGATGGGAAACGACTTGCTGACACATTAAGCCTCTTCGAGAGTTTTCACACGTGCTACTGACTCTGTTATTGACTATTACGTTTTTGACAAAAAAAAACGCACACAACCATAGGGGAGTAATCACTTATAAGAAAAGCAGCTCATCAGTCTTTATGAAAGCAAAAGAGTGGAAATAAAAGGAACAATCCTTTTTCTATCAGTCTGAATGTTTTAAAAATAGCAGTTTTACTGTTATTTGTGACCATCTGTGGACAAATCTGTATATTTTACAACAATGATATTTAATACTGTTTAATAATGAAGAAATGTCTTCACAGGAAGAGGAAGAGGAGTGATGTTTCTGTGGAGGAGCAGCCGTCCTGCTGTGCTTTGTGTCAGGACGTCCTGAAGGATCCGGTCTCTGTCTGCAGACGGTGCATCACCTCATACTGGGACCAGTCTGATCCATCAGGAGACTCCTCCTGTCCCCAGTGTGGACAAAGAGCCAGAACCAGACCTGGACTGCAGACAGCCAGTCAGACCAGCACTGTACAAAGTAAGACTTCAGATCTGTCAGCTGTCATCATGTCTGAAAACAGGAGTGCTATTGTATAATTTGTTTTGTACAGTTTAGACAATGATTATCATAAACACAACATTTACATCTTCTACTTTTATTTAATTCTTGTTTTAATGTATGCCGAATATACCAGATACCAGATTATAAATCCCGTTTTAATTTTCTTTCAGAATATATAAACATAATCACCAGTGTCATATTTTCTTTGTTTTGTCTCTATCTCAGTGAGTGGTGGTCTGCAGGAGGTTCCAGATGAACATAAGATCAGTCTGAAGAGGAGATGTGAACGTGTGACTGAAGGAACTGATAAAGCAGGAAGTGGAACTCTCCTCAACAGGATCTACACTGAGCTCTACATCACAGAGGGACAGAGTGAAGAGGTTAATACCCAACATGAGGTCATGCAGCTTGAGACCGCTTCCAAGAAGAAGACCCTCCATGACACTCCAATCAAGTGCCACGAAATCTTTAAAGCCTTACCTGACCAACAGGGACACATCAGAGTCGTCCTTACCAACGGCGTCGCTGGAGTTGGAAAAACCTTCTCAGTGCAGAAGTTCACTCTGGACTGGGCAGAGGGTTCAGAAAACCAAGATGTCAGTCTGCTGATTCTGCTTTCGTTCAGGGAGCTGAACTTGATCAGAGATGAGCAGTACAGTCTTCTCAAGCTGCTCCATGATTTCCATCCAACATTACAGAAGGTCACAGCAGAGAAGCTCACTCTCTGTAAAGTTTTGTTCATCTTTGACGGCCTGGATGAAAGCAGACTTTCACTGGATTTCCACAACAATGAGGTTGTGTCTGATGTCACACAGAAGTCATCAGTCAACGTGCTGCTGACAAACCTCATCCAGGGGAATCTGCTTCCCTCGGCTCTCATCTGGATAACTTCCCGACCTGCAGCAGCCAATCAGATCCCTCCTAAATGTGTTGACAGGGTGACAGAAGTACGAGGCTTCACTGACCCACAGAAGGAGGAGTACTTCAAGAAGAGAGTCAGTGATGAAGAGCTGTCCAGCAGCATCATCTCACACATCAAGACATCCAGGAGCCTCCACATCATGTGTCTAATCCCAGTCTTCTGCTGGATCACTGCTACAGTTATGGAGCACATGTTGACTACAGACCAGAGAGGAGAGCTGCCCAAGACCCTGACTGGCCTGTACTCACACTTTGTGATGGTTCAGACAAAGAGGAAGAAGCAGAAGTATGAAGAGGGACATGAGACGAGTCCACAGGAGCTGACGGAGGCCGACAGGGAAGTTCTTCTGAAGCTCGGGAGGCTGGCGTTTGAACAGCTGCAGAAAGGAAACATGATGTTCTACCAAGAAGACCTGGAGCAGTGTGGTCTGGATGTCACAGAGGCCTTGGTGCACTCAGGAATTTGTACCGAGATCTTCAAAAGAGAGAGTGTGATCTTTGAGAAAACAGTCTACAGCTTTGTTCATCTGAGCATTCAGGAGTTTCTGGCCGCAGTCTACATGCACCACTGTTACAGCAGCAACTCAACAGAGGTACTAGAGGGTTTCCTGGGAAACAAATATGTAAATTCATCCCTGGATGTCTTCCTGAAGAGTGCCTTGGAGAAATCCTTTAGTAGTGAAAATGGCCACCTGGACCTGTTTGTCCGCTTCCTCCATGGCCTCTCTCTGGAGTCCAACCAGAGACTCTTAGGAGGCCTGCTGGGTCAAACAGACAACAGTCCAGAAATCATCCAGAAGGTCATCAACAACCTGAAGAGGAAGAAGACCAACATTTCTCCTGACAGAAGCATCAACATCTTCCACAGTCTGACGGAGATGAACGACCTCTCAGTTCATCAGGAGATCCAAAAGTTCCTGAAGTCGAAGAAGAGATCTAAGAAGAACCTCTCTGGGATCTTCTGCTCTGCTCTGGCCTACATGCTGCAGATGTCAGAGGAGGTTCTGGATGAGTTGGACCTGAAGAAGTATAAAACATCAGACCAGGGAAAACGGAGACTGATTCCAGCTGTGAGGAACTGCAGAAAGGCTCGGTAAGTCCAGGTGTGGTTAACAATGTAAAACAGTCTGGATATTGATTAAATTCTTTAAATGTACAAATTATTAAAGCTTTCATTCTTCTTTGATCAACTTGTTTATTACATGATATGGTAGTTTTTTTTTCACAGTTTAACAATTATGCTCATGAATTTAAAACAATATTTTAATCATTTTCTGAATGAGAGCTCCTTGACTTTTCTTTCATTCATTGATTATGTTCATTTGTGGTAGAACTTGTTTTCTGCATAGATAAGAACGTATTATTATTACTAGGGCTGTCAAATTAACGCGTTAATTTCGATTAATTAATCACAGAAAAATTAACGCGATTAAAAAAATTAACGCAGATTAATCGCACTTCTATATTGCCCTTTGACCCGGTGCAAAAGAGGTGAGACGATAGCGGAGCTGCACTTGTATCTTGCTGACACGGCCCGCACGGGATTAAAGAGCATAGAGATGGCTCTATGGACGTGTTATGGTTGCTCCGGGCAAATAAACATGAAGGTAGGAATACGTCTTATGTTATTCTCCGCAGTGTCTGTGCATTATTGGTTTAGTGGGTGCCTAATTAACAATAGGTTCAAAACAGTACCTCTCAATCTTCCTCTGTCTCACTTTTGTTTGCTAGCTGCGATCGACACCCGCCCCCTCTCACTCTTCCAAGCATATGCCTGTCTTTTTCCCTCCTGTGTGTGTCGTGTCACGTGTGTGTGTGTGTGTGTGTGTGTGTGTGTGTGTGTGTGTCAATATGTTTGGTTATGAGAAGGACGGTGAATGAGTCGGCATAGGCTATGCGCACCGCACCTGTGGCAGTGCAGCGCTGTCTGTTGTGGGAGATTGACAGTCATTTAGCCTGCTTGTTTTTTTGTGTTTTTTTCCAGCGCTAGTAGTTCCTAAATTTATTTAATGTAGTAACCTGGCTGAGAGGAGGAGACAGAAGTTACGAAGAGAGAGAGAGAGAGAGGAGAGAGAGAGAGAGAGAGAGAGAGAGAGAGAGAGAGAGAGAGAGAGAGAGAGAGAGAGAGAGAGAGAGAGAGAGAGAGAGAGAGAGAGAGAGAGAGAGAGAGAGAGAGAGAGAGAGAGAGAGAGAGAGAGAGAGAGAGAGAGAGAGAGAGAGAGAGAGAGAGAGAGAGAGAGAGAGAGAGAGAGAGAGAGAGAGAGAGAGAGAGAGAGAGAGAGAGAGAGAGAGAGACGGTAGCCTAACAGTTGTTTAAAACGAGCATAACAGTTGTATAATAAGTTCATAAGTGCGATTAATTTAGATTAATTAATCACAGAGCCTGTAATTAATTAGATTAATTTTTTTAATCGCTTGACAGCCCTAATTATTACAGTTATTATATTAATTATTATTTCAAGTGAATATGTAACATTGCTGAAGAAGTCACTGAGGCCAAATCTGGCACCACAAAGTGTTCTCTGATCACGATCTAAATGGCCTCATGATAACTTTGTGGAGACAGACATGGGATCAGATCACTGTGGATCAATCATTATTGCATTGTAATAAATTAATCTGCAAGACTATTGCAAAAAAGATTAAATGTCTGTAGGAGATAGGAGAGAGAGAGAAAGTGTTTCATGTTAAACGCAGTGAGATCAGATGAACTGAACTAGGAATTTTCAGTCATTTCAAAATTCCAGTCCTCTCATTACGCTATGAACGAGTAATTGTTTACTCATGATTTTTTTTTTACCTGAACCACAAATGTAACTTATATCAGGAAATGTCAAACTGTGTTATCATCAGTTGTCCTCTTTTCATAATAACATTTTGTAATACATGTGTCATTACAGACTATCTAACTGTGGACTCTCAGCTACTCACTGTGAAGTTGTGGCTTCAGCTCTGAAGTCCAACCCCTCCCATCTGAGAGAGCTGGACCTGAGTAGAAACAAGCTGGAGGATTCAGGAGTGAAGGCTCTCTGTGCCGGACTGGAGAGTCCAAACTGCCGACTGGAGAAACTGAGGTCAGTTCACTGACTGGAGCTTATGTAGAGTTTTCTATTTGTTCAATTGACTGAGATTTAAAGTTTTAGTTCATAGATGTTCAGGATTTGCCTGAGCACATATTGAATACATTTCAAATTGTAAAAAGGAAATGTTTTACCGGACATGTTTTTTACACAGACTCACATTCAGGTCCATCAGTCAGTGGAGATGATGTCAGTACTGATGAGGCTGTAGAGTGTGTGAGGGATATGAATGAGGTGGTTGAAGATCTGTTGATACCAGATAGAAACAGGCTGCAGAGAGTTTGAGCTTATGTTTAAACAGAGAGAGAGAGACAGCAGGATTTCAGCAGTGGCAGGTAAAACAGTCAGTCCCACCAGCCACTTTGGCGGGTTGAATTTTATAGATTTATTTTTTACTATAGTCTTTTCAAAAGACCTTTAAAATAATAAACTAGCTGCTATTTGAAACTAAGACATTGCAACTGGAGCACTCCCTGCACAGTGTTTGCTCATTGGTCCATTCCATGTCATTTTCATCCTTAAGGCCTTTACTGGCTAGCCATGCAGTTGAGTACTTCGATGCATGTGATGGAGCATTGTCCTGCATAAAAATCATGGTCTCATTGAAAGATGCAGACTTTTTCCTGTACCACTGCTTGAAGAAAGTATCTTCTAGAAACTGGCAGTAGGTTTGGGAGTTGATTTTGAGGCCATCTTCAACCCGAAAAGGTCCAACTAGCTCATCTTTAATAATACCAGCCCATACCAGTACAGTACCCCACCTCCACCTTGCTGGCGTCTGAGTCGAAGTGGAGCTCTGTGCCCGTTACTGATCCAGCCACGGGCCCATCCATCTGGTCCATCAAGAGTCACTCTCATCTCATCAGTCCATAAAACCTTTGAACAATCTGTCTTCAGATATTTCTTGGCCCAGTCTTGACGTTTCAACTTGTGTGTTTTGTTCAGTGGTGGTCGGGTTTCAGCCTTCCTTACCTTGGCCATGTCTCTAAGCAATGAACACCTTGTACTTCTGAGCACTCCGGGTAGGTTGCAGTTCTGGAATATAGCAGAACTGGAGGATAATGGGTTCCTGGTAGCTTCACGTTTGATTCTTCTCAAATCTTTGGCAGTTAATTTGCGTCTTTTTTTCTCAATACTTTTCTTGTGACCCTGTTGGCTATTTGCAACAAAACGTTTGATGGTTCTGTGGTCACGCCCCAATATCTTAGCAATTTCTAGAGTGCTGCATCCCTCTGAAAGACTTTTTACAATGTTTGACTTTTCAGAGTCTGTTAAATCTCTTTTTTGGCCCATTTTGCCTGAGGAAGAGAAGCTGCCTAATAATTATGCACACCTTGATATAGAGTGTTGATCTCCTTAGGCCACACCCTCACTCATTACACAAATACACATCACCTGGTATGCTTAAATCCAATAAGCACTTAGGTTTATACAGCTTGAAGTTGGGAAATATGTATAAAAATTATGATGTGGCCAAAATCCTCACTTGCCTAATAATTGTGCACACAGTGTAATAAGAAATAATAAGCCAGCCCTTAGCTTTGTAGTGTAAAGTGACCTGAATGGGTTAAATTTCCAAGGAAGTTCAAATAAATTTAAATTAATAGTTATGAAAAATCTTGCTTCATTTGTAAATGTGTTGAATCTATTCCCCCCATATCTTTATTTTAATAGTTTTTCTTGTTTTATTACATTTTATTTAAAAAACAGACTAAAAATGAGTGGTACTTTAATTCATAAATGTGATCTAACAAAGGTAAAGGGCACATTTTGACCATATATGCTGTTTATATTGCGTTTGATTGTGTTGAATTAAAAAGCCCTAAAATGCAGTGGGTCCACCAGACCCACGAACACTGGCTGTGTAACAACAATATGAACACCACACAAGGGTTAAGCCACCCGTTTTATAACTCCTCTAATTCCAGACCTGACTGAGATCAGCAGCTTGATATTAATCTGTGTTGACATGATTAGGGTGTGTGAATGTTGTGGTGACATGTGGGTGATGTCTGTAGAAGGCTGACATTATGATGATCCACAACAACACAATGACAAAGTCACTCTACTAATTTTAGAGGAAAGCTCATTGATTAGGACAAAGTCATGTTGAGCTGCACATTTAAAACCTGAACACATCTGATTGGATTATTAATCATTTTTTATTTCCATAATTTATTCTTTATTCAGATTGAGGTGTTGCCGTTTGTCAGAGATCAGCTGTGCTTCTCTGGCCTCAACTCTGAAGTCCAACCCCTCCCATCTCAGAGAGCTGCATCTGAAAGGAAACAACAACCTGCAGGATTCCGGAGTGAAGCTGCTGTGTGTGGTTTTCTGGAGAGTCCACACTGTAGACTGGAGACTCTGAGGTCAGTTCACTGACTCTGTTACTATTGTAGATCTTTTATATTTCATTTACATGTTAAACTAATTTATGTACAAACATAACGTGTTTGTCCATATACATTGTCCTTTTTCATATTTTTTGATTAGTAATCGATTATAAAATAATTTAGCCAACTATTTTGATAATCGATTAATTCCTGGGTGAGCGTCCGTCCCCATGACAAATGCATTAAGAACAACTATAAAAATAGCATTCTTTGCACTGAAGGTCTCGTTTGCTTACATTTATGATCATCAGAGGAAAAATTAGACCGTAAAGCTTTTTTTTTTAGATCACCTTTTTCATCCCTGACTTTGCATCCCCTAAAACACAATTGTTTATTTTATTTTATAAAAGAGCACACTGATATTTTTGGGGTACATTTTCACATTTTATAATTCATTTCCAACCAACTCATATTTCAGTTCATATTGTAAATGTTTCCTTTAATTTCAGTTTGTTTTGGCAAATAATATTTGTTCGTTAATATTGATACATCTGAACACACACACACACACACACACACACACACACACACACACACACACACACACACACACACTCAAGAGGACAGCGATTGAAGCATAGTATGTTGTTATGCATATATGGGTGATGTCTGTAGAAGGCTGACATTATGATGATCCACAACAACACAATGACAAAGTCACTCTACTCATTATAGAGGAAAGCTCATTGATTAGGACAAAGTCATGTTGAGCTACACATTTAAAACCTGAACACATCTGATTGGATTATTAATTATCTTTTATTTATATAATTTATTCTTTATTCAGATTGCGTCACTGCCGTTTGTCAGAGATCAGCTGTGCTTCTCTGGCCTCAGCTCTGAAGTCCAACCCCTCCCATCTCAGAGAGCTGGGTCTGAGTGAGAACTGCCTGCAGGATTCAGGAGTGAAGCTGCTGTGTGGTTTTCTGGAGAGTCCACACTGTAGACTGGAGACTCTGAGGTCAGTTCACTGACTCTGTTACTATTGTAGATCTTATATATTTAATCAACAATTAAAACAAATGTATTTAAAAACATATCTTACATACAAACAGTTAAACATTTTCATTGTTCATATTTTAATTTCTCTTTTGTTTCTCTACACAGTTTAGTCTGCAGTCAGAAAATAAACTGTATGTTTAAGATTTTGTGTACATTTCTGAAGATCCTCCCAACTAATATTTTAGTTCAAATTGAAAACATTTACTAGTTGAATGAGATGTATTTACGCACGCACGCACGCACGCACGCACGCACGCACGCACACACGCACGCACACACACACACACACACACACACACACACACACACACACACAGACAGTCTCTATACTTACATAATGTATTCTTTATTCAGATTGAGGCGGTGCAGTTTGTCAGAGATCAGCTGTGCTTCTCTGACCTCAACTCTGAAGTCCAACCCCTCCCATCTCAGATTGCTGGATCTGAGATGGAACAACCTGCAGGATTCAGCAGTGAAGCCTCTGTCTGATCTTAAGGAGAGTCCACACTACAGACTGGAGACTCTGAGGTCAGTAGAGGGTTGGAGTCAGTCCGTGATGCTTTCAGCTGAATGTCACTAAACACAGTTAGTATGAAAGATCCAGTATTTCCTGGTAAACCTTAAACCTTGTCATTAGCTGCTTTCCTCATTTGGAATCTGCATTTTGTATTCACTCCGGTTAGCTTTGTCTATTTTTACATTTGTTTGATGATCTGAAACATTTAGTTGTGACAAATATACAAAAAATAGAAGAAATCAGGAAAGAGGCAAATACTGTTTTCATATCACTGTAGGACATTTCAAATTTTATATATATACACAGTGACTACGTTTACGTTTGAACGTTTAAAAGATAACGGAACAAATATGCAAACATAAAAACATTTGGACATTAAAAAAGCCAAAAGGAAATATATAAACGGAAACAGACTCACTGACTGACAGCTGATGGAGGGAGTCTCTGTAAACTCTGATTCATGACTTCTGGTGTCTGTCTTCTCTCAACAGATGGAAGGATTGAGTGAGTGAGTGAGTGAGTGAGTGAGTGAGTGAGTGAGTGAGTGAGTGATGGAGTGATAGTGAGTGATCAAACGTCCCGCAGAGCGACTAAAGATGAGGAGGATGAACTCTAAATAAGATAATGCTGGTGGTCCACATACAGACACTGTGTAGTAATGGGCTTCCTGACCATCTCAACAGAGCGTTTCACTAACATGTTGACAGATGTCTTTGCCACTGATTGACACAGAGCTGTAACTGGTCTCTGTGCTTGTGTGTGTTGCAGTAGTGAGTGAGGCTCAGGACAGCAACAAAGGCACTTTGATGAAACTAATGATAGATCAGACACACGGTGGGGTTAAATGCTTGTTGTTCTGTCGGTGGCTAAGCTAACAGTAAGCTAGCCTGTGAACTTCCTCAATACATTGCTAGCGATCGCAGCCTTTTCTCCGAGGGACGCTACAGAACGTTTTGTTTAGCTACCAGGAGGGACTGCTTTTTTTGTATTAATTGATAAACTGATTGTTTAATTGAATAAAACATTTAAATGGTAGCATGTCTATGACTTTCATTTTGCCATACTTGTAACTGTTTTATAAAAGCAATAGCTCACTTCAGTCTGTGAAATGTGCTCATTATATTACAGTTAAGGGGATCGAACAACTTTGCTGTATACCGCAGTCCACTCACCCACTCACACACACACACACACACACACACACACACACACACACACACTGGTAGACATCAGTTATAACTCCTAGAAGGGGGTAGGATGCTAAGCGGGCTGTACACATGTACACAGATAGACACACACAAACTGACACACACATACACACAGTGACACAAACACACACACGCAGAAACACAGAGATGCGCGCACACACACACACACACACACACACACACACACACACACACACACACACACACACACACACACACACACACACACACACACACACACACACACACACACAAAGTGAAGTCACAGTCTGAAGGTTTAGACATTTTTATTCGTAGTATTTTGGAATCATACAACATAAATAAAAGCTTTTCATTACATAATGTTCTCACAGTCAAAACAACCACCAAACACAACCAGAGCAGTGTATAGCCAGGGTTACACCAACCAGAGCAGTGTATAGCCAGGGTTACACCAACCAGAGCTATCTATGCACTCACTGGCCACTTTATTATGGTTCTGTGTGAAAATCCCAGTAGATCAGCAATTTCTGAAATACTCAGACCAGCCCATCTGGCACCATCAACCGTGCCATGTTCAAAGTCACTTCAAACCCCTTTCTTCCCCATTCTGTTGCCCGGTTTTAACATCAATAAGTTGTCCTGTCCAGGTCTACATGCCTAAATGCATTGAGTTGCTGCCATGTGATTGGCTGATTTGTATTTGTTTGAACAAGAAATTGAACTGGTGTATCTAACTAAAGTGGCCGGTGGGTGTATACAGCTCTGGAAAACATTCAGAGACCAGTCTGGATTGTTCTTCAATCTTCATCTCTACATTACTTAATGAAAATGCTCTTAATGACAATATTTTTGGGGGGAATTTGGTAGAAATGTTTTCAGTAGTTTATAGAATAACACCAAAATGTTCATTCTACTCAAACATATGCCTATTAATAGTAAAACGAGAGACACTGAACATTTGGAGTGGTCTCTTAATTTTTTCCAGAGCTGTATGTAACCATGGTTGGGACAGTTTACATTTTTTAAATTCGTCTGACATGATTGTCTCTCTCTCTCTCTCTCTCTCTCTCTCTCTCTCTCTCTCTCTCTCTCTCTCTCTCTCTCTCTCTCTCTCTCTCTCTCTCTCTCTCTCCCTCCCTCTCTCTCTCTCTCCTCTCACTCCCTCTCTCTCTCTCCCTCCCTCTC
>CM047525.1:26090087-26097587 GCA_026122265.1 Ammodytes dubius
TGTGAAGAACATTTTTGATTATAGCAGAAATGTCCTGAACATTTTGAAGTTTGAATAAATTAACTAGTTATTTATTTTTTTACATTTTTCTCAGGCAAGTTATTTAAAGGTGCAGTCAGTGATTCTGGAGAACGCTTGTTGTCAAAATCACTTTTTGTCCAAATCAATGAATATCTGCTCATCACTGTTACCTGTCTATATCCACAGCCTAGGCTCTGTAAACAGGCATGTTGCTAGCTTACATACACTTAGTTTTATGTACCTGTTAATAGAGCCTAGGTTGTTTATTAACAGTTGATTTAATCCACAGTACAGACAGGTAGCAGATCATGAGAAGATATTCACTGATTTTTACAAAAAATGATTTTGACAACAAGCGTTCTCCAGAATCACTGACTACACCTTTAAAAGAACAAATTCATAACAACAGCCTGATATGCGACAAAAGACACTTTAAGTTAGAGTTAAAAGATACAATTTAAAAAGACATAAAACACAATTAAATACCAACTAAAATTGGCAATGGGAACACATACAGCACACACACATACAGTAACTCTACATGTGATGCATTATGATAATATGAATGGCATCAACACACACATCGACTACATATTAAAAATGGAGATGAGTTTATGGTTATTAAATCAAATCTTTGGTTTGATATTCTGACATTCTGAGCAGACTCTAGACACAGGAACAGTCTTACATATAGCCTACAGTCAAAACCGAAATTACAGTAATCATTCATGTTATTTTCTACCTCGTACTGCTTTTTATAGTATTTATTCAAATAATAAATACAATTTTTTACTGCGAACTAAATTGCCCTTCTTGGATAAATAAAGCTTTTTCTGATTCTGATTCTGATTCTGATTCCCCTGGCAAATTTTGACTTAAAGTTCCCTTTTATGAAACCAGCAAGTTTTTTCTTGATTGGAGATGACACAGGCTTCTGAATAATGTTGGTTTTGACTGCATATAAAATACTTGGTGTTATGTATTGCACTAGAGAGGGAGAGAGTAGCTCTGATAAGGTGTGTTGTGTCACCCCATGAAAACGCTCAAAAAAAGTACCCCAAAAAAGGTTCCAAATGGATGGTTTTTTTAGGGGGTCTTTTACGCCAAAAAAAAAAGTGCCCAAGAAATGTGTGAGTGGAGGTGTACCCTGCATTCCAATAGCCATACTTCCATACTATTTATGCCAAAAAATATTTAAGATGTCCAAATACATGCATGTCAATTGTAGTATGCCAAAAATATCTAGATGCCCCCACTAACTCCAATAGCATTTTGGAGTATTCATCTTTATTCTTGACATTTCTCGACATAATGAAAAAAAAAATCCTTATCTAATTTTCTTTCCTCTCCTGTCTGTGGCCCTAAAACTCTTCTGTACTTTAGTATGTAGTTGTAGTAAAAAGACTAAAACTCTTCTGTACTTTAGTATGTAGTGTAGTAAAACGACTCAAACTCTTCTGTACTTTAGTATGTAGTGAAGTAAAAAGACTAAAACTCTTCTGTACTTTAGTATGTAGTGTAGTAAAAAGAAAGAGTATGAGATTTGGAACGCAGGGTTAGAGTCTGCTCATCTTTTAAATATGTCCACAGCTGTCACCACGACAACACAGATGAATGTCACAACAACACGTCACATGACACGAAGAGAGGATGGTGATTGGCTCAGGATTCTTTTAACACTGCGGCTTTAACTACCAACACAGAAGGACTTTAAAATCCCAATATTTTGACCCTCCCCCCCCATAAGTACTCAGTCCTCTTCACAGAAAGACCCGGGTTAGAATCCAGCCTGGGTCGTTCTCTGCATGTCATTCCCCTCTCTGTCACATTTCATCTCTGTCTCTACTACAAAATAAATCCCAATATGTGTAAACTAAGAACCGGCTGATCGTGTGAATCTAGCGCCTGGACACTCATCATTAGTTACCTAAAGTTAGTTTTCATTTTTAAACTAAAAGTATGTGGCTATAGAACAATTTTTTATATATTTTTTTGCCAATCTTCAAAATGTCCACCATAATAAGAAAGAAATAATAAGTTTTGTTTTCGGTATTTGTAGCCATCTTTGGAAGTAACATTGACAACAACAACTGTGTGAAAATGAAGATTCCTTCAAAAATTTAGAATTTCGATTGTTTCGATTTCTGTAAACTAAGTAAGAAATTCTTGTGTCAAAACCTGTACAATAAAGAACTGTTGAATCTTGCGGCTATTTTGGAAGACGGGCAAAAAAAACTAGACAAACAAAGAGCTGCAGTGAGAAAAGAGCGAGAGTGAGAGGTCAGAGTAACACACACACCTTTAAGGTAAACTGGTTTTTTCGACCCTCCAGGACTTGAACATTTTTAAAACCTTGAAAAGAATTAAAAACCTTCCTCTATTCTATTCTCTCTCTTCTCTCTAACTCTGTTCTTATTGGCTAGAAGCTAGAGTCTAGAGACCAATCAGAAAACACTGTCGCAAACAGCCAAACCAATCACGGCAAAGGGATGGAATGTGATGAGGTCATGAAGGCGGCGGCTTGTCACGAATGAAAAAAAAAAAAAACACAACGACAAACAAACAAACAAAACACAGGAACCAATCAGAGCAAAGGAGAGATGAACTGAAACCTGATTGGTTCAAAATGAAATGGTGGGAGGGGCTAAAGGATTTTGTGATGTCACGATTTCACATTTGAGTGAGGCAAGGCCGAGTGAAGGTGGTGTGTGTGTGGCTACATGCCCCAACCCAACCCCAATAATGACCTTAAACCCAAAGTTAACCACTTACCATTAATGGGAACTTTACACAGAGAGAGATAGAAGACAAGAAGGAGAAGAGGAGACAGAAAATAATAAGCAACAACTTTAGCTCTTAGCCTCGGGGATACCGCTAACACACAGCTAGCTAGCATCAAGCAATACAGCAACTACAACTGGCCCCTGGCAAAAAAAATAATAATTAAAATAAAGTAAATTCAAATAAATGTGTACAAATATAAAAAATAACAAAATTATAAAAACTTAAAATTATTATTATTTAGAAAAAGTTTTATACATATAAATAAATAATATTGATATATATATATATATATATTATATATATATATATATATATATATATATATATAATATATAATATATATAATAAAGAAAAACAAAATAGAAACAAAAAAATTATTGAATAAATAAAATTAAAAGGAAATAAAAAATATATAAAATAAAATAAAATAAAATGGCCCTGTATCGCACTCTAAGCTAACCTGGCTATCCTGCCTAACTGAGCCCTAGCCTTAGGACTCGTAGCCTATACTTGAGTCTGAATCTCTCTCTCTTAACACCAAACTACAACTGATTCCCAATCAAGAAACACTTTACATTGTTAGTATGCACTTAAAAAACTGTTGTGAAATGCAAAACAAAAGAATTAGACAGGAGATAAAAAATATCTATAAAATGTAATTGTTGGACAGTCGAATTTATCATTTTATAACACCTTTTCTCCTGATTACTTTGTCTCTTCATTTAATAAAGTCATTGACAATGAATAATCGATATTATTATGGAAGTTAAAGGCTAGTTAGCTTAGCATCGTTTGTCTGTTTGAGTGACTTTGACATTGTGAGTTTCTGCAGCATCCCAAACCTCCATCCATAAAGAAGAATAAGTTTCATATAGCTAACAGCCGCTAACAGTTAGCACTATAGAAGTAAACAGTTAAAGCTGGGGTATGTGATTTCTGATCGGTCAAAATTAACATGAGCGGTACAATTTGACCAATCAGAATCAAAAAAAATAATCTGATTCTCTGTTCTTATTGGCTGTTGGGTTAGTTAGAAGTAAGAAGTTGTTGTGTATTGGTAATACTCAACGTCATTGCAAAAGAGGGTCATCACCCCTAAATTGATCTTTCGAGGTTAAATAAAAATAAAATTAAAAAATGAAATACAGTTTAATATAGCAGCCGCTAACAGTTAGCCTTTAGCCCCCCCCACGTGTCCATGCAGGTCAAAGGTCACAGACAGACGTGTTGTGAGGATGGAGTGAAGCCACCGTCATTTCAAAGCAACCAGGGAAACCAGACACGGAAAAATAATAATAATATGAATAAAAAATAATTCAGGTTTAAAACTAAAAGGTAAATAAATATAGGAATATTTTTTTTAAAATTAAGAAAATTACACAATGAGAAAATATTAAAATAAATATGAATAAATAATAATAATAAAAACTAATTAATGAATAAAACAAAAAAGTACATAATTCATTGTACAAAAAAACATTACTATAAAATAATGCATAGAAAATTGAAAGTTAAAAATAAATATGATATATAAAATATGTATTTATAAAAAAAAAAGAAATTAATAAAATTAAAATTATAAAATAAAATAAAACATTTAAGAAATATGTTAACTAAAATAAATACATGAACTTAAAATAATTTATTTAAAAATAGTTGAAATAAAAAAAACGAATAAAAATTAATTTAAATTCCATTAAATTAAATTAAATTAAATTAAAACTAAAAGATTAATACTAATTTAAATTAAAAGGGGATAAAAATCAATAAATAAATAAAATAATTTAAAGAAATGATAAAAAAGTTAACTAAAATCAAAAATCCAAAGAACAAAAGCAGCCGAACGAGCAGCAAGCAGGAATGAATGGAAGCAAAAATATCACTCTCTCTTTCTCATTCTCTCCATCATAATCTCTCTCTCCTCTAACCTGTCTGTCTGTCTGTCTGTCTGTCTGTCTGTCTATCTAACCAACTGTCTGTCTGTCTGCCTCTCTGTCTACTCTGGATATTCTGTCTATAAAAGGAAAGGAAGGAAAAGTGTCTCACCCAAAATTGCCGTTGGTACGAAAGGATCTGCATTCAGTCAGCAGCAGAGAGAGGAGAGAGAGAGGGAGATAGATAAAGAGAGGGAGAGAGAGAGAGCAGAGAGAGAGAGAGAGGGAGAGAGAGAATGAGAGGGAGAGAGAGAGAGAGAGAGAGAGAGGGAGAGAGAGAAAGAGAGGGAGAGAGAGAAAGAGAGGGAGAGAGAAGAGAGACAAAGAGAGGGAGATACAGAGAGAGAGACAGAGAGAGAGAGAAAGAGAGGGAGAGAGAGAGAGAGAGAGAGGTGAGAGAGAGAGGGAGAGAGAGAGAGAGGGAGAGAGAGAGAGGGAGAAAGAGGGGCAGAAAGAGAGAGAGAGAGAGAGAGAGGGAGGGAGAAAGAGAGAGACAGAGAGAGAGGGAGAGAGAGAGAGAGAGGGAGAGAGAGAGAGAGAGAGAGAGAGGGAGAGAGAAAGAGAAAGAGAGGGAGATACAGAGAGAAAGAGGGGGATAGAGAAAGAGGGAAAGCGAGAGAGAGAGAAAAAGATGGATAGGTAGAAGAAAAGGAGGAGAAGGTATAATCATGTAATCACTGTTTCAGTCTCTTAGGGACCCTGGCTTTGCTCCCTTAAGGCGAGACACCCCAGGTGAATAGGGAATTTTTTTTAACTTATAGATATCATCATGAAACTTTGCCAGTTGATTACTGACACTAACACATATATTTTTTGTATTACATGTTTTTCTTTAATATTTTATTAAATATGCAAATATGGCAATATTTAACCAATTATGCGTAAATTTGGGTCATTTTTCGAGAAAGAAATCGAGATGTTGGATAAAGCCAGAGTTAAAATCTCTATTTTATTTTAAGCACATGTTAGTTTCTAAAGTTTTTACAGAACAGATTTTGGATACAGCCTTTTTTAATTTAATAAATCAAAAAATACTATGTACATGTCTTAGAAATGCATTTTAGGCATGTTTTTAGGAGGAAAATGTATCATAAATCAGACAATTAACAATATATTAACAAATCCTTCTGTAAAAACCTTTAAAATAGTGCTATGAATGATTATATAAAGTTTGGTTGATGTCAGTGGTCTAGAAGTTGAGATATCTTTCGCAGAGTATTGGAAAAAGCTCATTTTGAGAAAACGGCCGTTAAAGATAAAAACGTGAATTCTGCTGATAATCACTGATTATAGCTAGAGTAAGTTATTGAATTAGGCCCTACACCCCTCAATGCCATATAGGCATACCACTGCTTAACATATATAAACCATAGCATAGTAACATTTACATCCACATGCTAATTTAAACGTGATTAATTCATTATTAGCCACTGTCTGTCAACCTGCTCCTGTCGGCACAGACGCTCTCTCTCCCCACCATCTCCCCTCTCTGATCCTCTGACAGTCTGTGTCTCTCCGACGTGATCGGCGTTATTTACATGTCTTTAACACTTCTCCCCTTCAAATGGCGATCATGTAATGTCCGTAGCCAATTGATTAAGTATTTTTTTTGTGTTGGTTTGGCATATTTTCGACGTTTTTCTCATTTTATTTTGTGATTTTCGAGCTAACCGCGACTAGCATCACGTGATGCCTTTCAGCGAATCACATCGTCAGAAATGTGCATTAGCCAATGAGGTCGCGTTCCTAGCATTTAATCCCTCCTTACACTTTCACGATTGGTTACTGATTCAAGGGAAATGACCATATTTGGATGCGATAACGTTGTTCTTGAGATTCAGAGCTTTCCAACAGTACCAAGATCATTGGTGCTGTATGTTACGTAAGAATGCTCACTTTTGACGAATTTAGGAGCAAAATACAGACGCAAGCAGTCAAAGTTTAGTAAAATAAACACCTAAAACGTATATTTTGGACCTTTTATCCGTACTAGTATGAAAGAAGACATGTTATGGAAGCTAAATAGACACAAATCTCAAAATTGACCAGTGCTTAAAAAAACGATGTTTTTGCCTGCCGTGTCTCGCCTTAAGAAACATTTGAGCATTGAGTTCTGTTCTTGGGAACATTTGAAGGTTCTTAGAAGGTAGAATGTTCTGGAATCTTAACACCTCGTCAATATTCAACCACTACAAGTATCCAGTCATTCTCTTGTCCCATGAGCAAGTGTTAAAGGTGCAGTGTGTAATATGACATCATCAAGAAAGTTCTACAAAGTTCTAGAATGCAACGCTCCCTGGGTAACCCCAAACCTTTAGAATAATAACAGAAGCTACAGTGGCCTTCAAGGACAAGAACAATTCTAAATTTTTAAACAATGCATCTGATGACATTCCAACTATGACACTTTCAAGATGGCAGCACTAGGCCTTGGTCCAAAATATGCAGAAATATGGACATATATGAGACCCTTTCTAAGGGAAAAAATAATAATTCAATTTTTTTTTCAGCTATTATGCACTAAATTGTGTGTGTGTGTGTGTGTGTGTGTTACCTTGGTAGTATGAGTTTGGGACGGTGGTGCTGATGGTGTTTGTCTTCAGAGTGAAAGAGGACGGAGACGACACCGCTGGAGAGACAGAAATACAGTGTTAGTAATAATAATGGATTGGATTTATATAGCGCTTTTCTAGTCACTCAAAGCTCTTTACAGGGTTCCAGGTTCCATTCATTCACAGTCATACCGGTGGTGGTAGATAGA
>CM047525.1:26105087-26107587 GCA_026122265.1 Ammodytes dubius
CACATTAACCGTGAAGGAGCTTGCAGATTCAGTCATATATTAAGTCAGGACACTTCTTAAAAACATGCTGAAAATGCATTTTTAAGACCTGGACATATTAGATTTTTTAAATATAAAATTAAAAAATGGCTGTATCCACAATCTGTTCTGTAAAAAATGTGGGCACTAATATGTTAGTAAGATATTGCTAAATTTAATTTGCATATTAATTTAGTTGCATGATAGTAAAGCATATATCTATCTATCTATCTATCTATCTATCTATCTATCTATCTATCTATCTATCTATCTATCTATCTATCTATCTATCTATCTATCTATCTATCTATCTATCTATCTATCTATCTATCCATCCATCCATCCATCCATCCATCTATCTATCTATCTATCTATCTATCTATCTATCTATCTATCTATCTATCTATCTATCCATCCATCTATCTATCTAATGTGGTGAGTTAGTTTCATGATAGTAAAGCATCTGAAAAGAGTTAGGCATATTTATACAATCCACATTAAAGATATCGTCATTTTTAGTTTGATACAATTTTAGAGAAATTCAGTTTAGATGAGGCGGGCTATGCTCTGGTTCTTATGACACAATAAGAGTTTTGAACCAATCAGCAAAGGGACTGGGTCAGGGGTTAAGGGGTAAAGGCATGCAGGATTTTTAGGTATTCAGGGTTAGTTGATGTAAGTGCTTTAGAAGTAGAGATTTCTTGAGAATATTGAAAAAAACTAATGTTGAGATAATGTCCTTTTAAGATGGTTGTATAGGAGAAAATATACAGACGCAAACAGACAAGGTTTAGTCAAATAAACACCTGGATGTACATGTTGGACCTTTGATTTATACTAGTATGAAAGAAGACATGTTATGGAAGATAAATAGACACAAAGACAGAAATTCTAGCAAAGGGATTTGGTCAGGAAAGCAGGCAGGACACATTTCAATTTTAGGGGTCTTGGTATATGAGGGTTAGGGGTTTAGGGGTTAGGGGTCTTAGATGTAGGGTTAGGGATGCTGAGTTAGGGGTTAGGAGGTCTTGGTTATTCAGGGTTAGGGGTTAAGGGGTCTTAGATGTAGGGTTAGGGGTCAGGATGTTAGGGAGTTTTAGTTATACAGGGTAAGGGGTTAAGGGGTTATGGAGTGTTAGATGCTGGGTTAGGGGTTAAGGGGTCTTGGTTACTAGTTTAGTTTAGTTTATTTATTTAGCACACATTAACAATTAATGGTGCAAGGAGGGAACGAAGCCCAATGGGCTTGTACAGAGTTCCTAGTTAACTAGGGGTTAGGGATAAGGGGTTAAGGGGTTAGGGGTTAGGGAGTGTTAGATGCTGGATTAGGGGTTAGGGGTTAGGGGGTTAGGGAGTTAGGGGGTTAGGGGTTAGGGGTAAAGGGGTTAAGGGGTTAGGGGTTAGTGGTAAAGGGGTTAAGGGGTTAGGGAGTTAGGGGTGAGGGGTGAGGGTTAGGAGTTAGGGGGTTAGGGGTTAAGGGGTTAGGGGTTAGTGGTAAAGGGGTTAAGGGGTTAGGGGTTAGGGGTTAGTGGTAAAGGGGTTAGGGGTTAGGGAGTGTTAGATGCTGGGTTAGGGGTTAGGGGTTAGGGGGTTAGGGAGTTAGGGGGTTAGGGGTTAAGGGGTTAGTGGTAAAGGGGTTAAGGGTTAGGGGTTAGGGGGTTAGGGAGTGTTAGATGCTGGGTTAGGGGTTAGGGGTTAGGGGGTTAGGGAGTTAGGGGGTTAGGGGTTAAGGGGTTAGTGGTAAAGGGGTTAAGGGTTAGGGGTTAGGGGGTTAGGGAGTTAGGGGGTTAGGTGGTCTTGGTTATTAAGGGTTAGGGGTTAGGGGTTAAGGGGTTAAGGGGTTAGGGAGTGTTAGATGCTGGGTTAGGGGTTAGGGGTTAAGGGGTTAGGGGTTAGGGGTTAAGGGGTTAGGGGTTAGGGGTTAGGGGTTAAGGGGTTAGGGGTTAGGGGGTTAAGGGGTTAGGGAGTGTTAGATGCTGGGTTAGGGGTTAGGGGCTAGGGGGTTAGGGGTTAAGGGGTTAGGGGTTAGGGGGTTAAGGGGTTAGGGAGTGTTAGATGCTGGGTTAGGGTTAGGGGGTTAGGGGTTAGGGGGTTAGGGGGTTAAGGGGTTAGGGGTTAGTGGTAAAGGGGTTAGGGAGTGTTAGATGCTGGGTTAGGGGGTTAGGGGTTAAGGGGTTAAGGGGTTAAGGGGTTAAGGGGTTAGGGGTTAGGGGTTAGGGGTTAAGGGGTTAGGGAGTGTTAGATGCTGGATTAGGGGATAGGGGTTAAGGGGTTAGTGGTAAAGGGGTTAGGGGTTAGTGGTAAAGGGGTTAGGGGTTAGGGGTTAGGGAGTGTTAGATGCTGGGTTAGGGGTTAGGGGGTTAGGGGGTTAGGGAGTTAGGGGTTAGGGGTTAGGGATAAGGGGTTAGTGGTAAAGGGGTTAAGGGGTTAGGGGTTAAGGGGTTAGTGGTAAAGGGGTTAAGGGGTTAGGGGTTAGGGAGTG
>CM047525.1:26137587-26140087 GCA_026122265.1 Ammodytes dubius
TGTGTGTGTGTGTGTGTTGGTGTATGTACCTGACTGGGGCCCCCCTGCTCTGTGCTGGCTTCAGCAGGACAGTCACAGTGGACTCTGTCTGGTTCAGAGGAGTCTCCTGGTCGTAGGCCGGCATCAACGGAGCTGAAGCAGAATATAGAAACAACATTTTAATTTATTGTACGAGATCTGAGGAAGATAAACAAACACGCAAGCACGCACGCACACACACACACACACCACACACACACACACACACACACACACACACACACACACACACACACACACACACACACACACACACACACACACACACACACACACACACACACACACACAGTAACACACAGACACACACACAAACAAAAAGTAACACACACAAACACACACACACACACACACCACTTTGAACATAAATCAATCCATCAATGATGAGAGTACAGTGGATGTTTTACGAGAAAAAAAATCGCATTTAAAAAAAACATAAAAATAATAAAAATAATAAAAAATAAATTGAAACTTTCAAATATTTAAAGCCGAGGAAAGATATAGAATCAACATTTTATTTTGAAATCACAACTACTTTCTGTCTGGTATATTCCTCCGTTAAAAAGATGAACAGTGAAAGTCTAGTGGCGGTAGGCCATGCTTTAAAGTCTCTACGAGGAACTTTTAAATATTTCTGAAACAGTCTCATTTCTCCTCTGATGATCATAAATTACATGTAACAGCAAACCAGACCATCAGTGCAAAGAATGCTATTTTTATATAGTTTTTCTTAATGTCTTTGTCATGGGTACGCTCACCCAGGAACAACAGCTGGCGTGGTGAAAACACTACCGCTTTAGTCCAATCTATCTATCTATCTATCTATCTATCTATCTATATCTATCTATCTATCTATCTATCTATCTATCTATCTGCCCTTACACCCTTAGCTCGGCTGAGAAAAACTCCCAGTAAAAAACCCTTTACCGGGATTTTGAAAAAATTGAGAAATCTCAGGGAGAGTCGACAGAGTAAGGGATCCCTCTCCCAGACGGACATACTGCAATAGATGTCAATAGACTAAAAACATCTTATTTGAAGGGCGCCTACCTGAGATCTTGGTGGTGAACTGAGTGATAACCGGCGGTCCAAAGCCTTTGATGGTCGAGGCTTTTATTGTGAAGGAGTAGTGTGGAGCCGGTAGAGGCCGTTGAACACGTGGCTCGTCTCATTGGCCGTTTGAAAAACCTTCCGCTCTGATTGGACAGATCGAACTCTGTGTCGAAGGAGCTCAGAGCTTTGTAGGAGATCTGAGGAGGAGAACAGAGGGCATTGTGGGTGATGGAGTCTTTTTTTACATGATGAAAATAAATCCATTTGGGGCACTTTTTAAAAATTAATTAAAAAAATAATCAATAATTTTTTTTTTAAATGTAAAACTTAAAAAAGATTTTAAAAAAAATAAGAAATTAAAAAAAATTAAAGGCGTTTGTAACAAAAACTAATTTAAATCTTAAATTTTAAAGTTGTAACATTTTTAACAAATTAATAAAGAATAAAAAACATTAAAAATATTATGTTAAACAAAAAAAATTGAAACATTAAAATAAAATAAAAATTAAAATAAAATTAAAAATAAATTAAGAAATTGGAAACATTAAAATATATTTTTTTAAAAATCAATATTAATTTTTAAAAATATTTAAATTGGTATGAATTATTTATTGACTAGATTGTGTCCGTACCTCGTACTGCCTGATGAGTCCGTAGGTCTGCTGAGGTTCTCTCCAGTTCAGACTGATCTGCTGCTCATAGCTGCTGCCAACGATCGAGTCCACAGGCACCGCGCCGGGGACTACACACACACACACACACACACACACACACACACACACACACACACACACACACACACACACACACACACACACACACACACACACACACACACACACACACACACACACACACACACACACACACACACACACACACACACACACACACACACACACACAGATATTTTACTGTTAGAAAAACCCTCATCAACACATTAAAGGGGCACTGTTTGATTGATTGATTGATTGTCTTTATTTCGAACATGCGAGCAATAAAAAAATAGATGAATAAATAAAAAACAAACAAAAGCAAAAAAAGAAATAGAATTTAAAAAAAAAACAAAAAACAGACACTTTCTACATGCTCGAAAGGGGAAGGAGGAAGTAAAAAACTTATCTAGTCCTACCCCTTAACAGATCAATTTGGCTTGGATAGATTATGTTATTAGCACTGTGTAACATTTTAAGTAATTTATTAGCTAAAATCAATATCCTCATTCATAAATATGTCCTCATTGGTGTAAAATCACCTCTGCCAATAATCTGAATTATCCTCCTGAGCGGAGAATTACAAATATTAATATTACATTTTGTACATTGAGAGGGTAGGTCTTATGGAGGAATCCATGTTGGTTGGAATGTCATCAGGTGCATTGTTTAGAATTTAGAATTGTTCTTGTCCT
>CM047525.1:26145087-26150087 GCA_026122265.1 Ammodytes dubius
TGTGTGTGTGTGTGTGTGTCTCTCTCTCTCTCACTGTGTGTGTGTGTGTGTGTGTGTGTGTGTGTGTGTGTGTCTCTCTCTCTCTCTCACTGTGTGTGTGTGTGTGTTGTGTGTGTGTGTGTGTGTGTGTGTGTGTGTGTGTGTGTGTTGTGTCTCTCTCTCTCTCTCTCACTGTGTGTTGTGTGTGTGTGTGTGTGTGCTTGTGTGTGTGTGTGTGTGTGTGTTGTGTGTGTGTGTGTGTGTGTGTGTGTGTGTTCTCTCTCTCTCTCTCACTGTGTGTGTGTGTGTGTGTGTGTGTGTGTGTGTGTGTGTGTGTGTGTGTGTGTGTGTGTGTGTGTGTGTGTGGTGCTCTCTCTCTTTCTCTCTCACTGTGTGTGTGTGTGTGTGTGTGTGTGTGTGTGTGTGTGTGTGTGTGGCTTCATCCCATAATTTTGGGTTTGACATTTAAATCAGACACACAGACACAGAGCCCTGCTGACGATGGCACATCAGGTATTTTTCCACCAAAGGTTTTAGGACTACAAATTAAAACCTTAAAGAACTACAACATTACAACTTCCTGGTTAGTAATGATGACATACTAGATCATATATTCATGACATTACAGGTTCATTTGTTGATTAAACATGCAGTGTGTAGAATTTTTGGTTTTATTTCCTAGCAGATTTTGTAGAAAGTAATTATAATATCCATAAGTACATTTACATTTTTTTTTTTATTTATTTTTTTTCCCTTAGAAAGGGTCTCATATATGTCAATATTTCTGCATATTTTGGACCAAGGCCTAGTGCCGCCATCTTGAAAGTGTCATAGTTGGAATGTCATCAGGTGCATTGTTTAAAATTTAGAATTGTTCTTGTCCTTGAAGGCCACTGTAGCTTCTGTTATTATTCAAAAGGGGTGGGTTTACCCAGGGAGCGCTGCATTCTAGAACTTTGTAGAACTTTCTTGATGATGTCATATTACACACTGCACCTTTAAATTGTTCATGTATTACACTTCAGGACAAATCACTCATTGAATTATTCAGTTTTTGAATTTGATTTCAAGCTTAAATTCTACGCAATTAAAGCTGGGGTATGTGATTTCTGATTGGTCAAAGTTAACATGAGCTGTACACTTTGACCAATCAGACGAGGCTCCGATTCTCTGTTCTTATTGGCTGTTGGGACTGTCCATTCACTTTGGCACGACTTTGTTGGTGTAGAGCGTGTCAGGGAGGGACCATAGGGGAGGGACCAAAGAGAACAAGTGGAGCGGTTGAGGTATTTGGATTCAAATCTCTATCCCAACTGCTATTTTCTCCCCAAATCCTCCACCCCAGCTTTAAATCGTCAATGATGATTATGGTTGGTTAATAAATAGTTAATTATGAATAAGCTAAATAACAGATCCTCTCTCTTGCTGTTTGTTCATGTGTCTACAAGCGTTCTAAGGACCAGATTTACTAAGATCCAGAATAAATAAATAGTGCTAAATCGCGTGAGCATTCGAACAGATTGTGTGTGTATATTGGGGCGGGGTGGGGGGGGGGGTTTGCAGTGTGTGTGTGTGTGTGTGTGTGTGTGTGTGTGTGTGTCTGCAGTGAGCTGATAACAGAGAAACAAACAAAGGAGAAAGATTCATCACAGACAGAGAGAGGGGAAGGTGACTTTAGGAGCTTTAATTTTTCATTTCCAGGAGATGAGTCGATTTAATGTGTGTGTGTGTGTGTGTGTGTGTGTGTGTGTGTGTGTGTTGTGTGTGTGTGTGCGCGCGCTGTGTTGTGTGTGTGTGTGTGTGTGTGTGTGTGTGTGTGTGTGTGGTGTGTGTGTGTGTGTGTGTGTGGTGCGTGTGCATCGTGCGTGTGTGCGTGTGCGTGCGTGGCGTGCGTGCGTGTGTGTTGTGTGTGTGCTGTGCGTGCGTGCGTGGTGTGCGTGTGTGTTGTGTGTGTGTGGTGTGGTGTGTGTGGTGTGTGTGTGTGCGGTTGATGGATGATTCACATCGTCACAGAAACCGATTCCAACTCTCCGTCAGAATCCAATCTGTTTCTTTTTTTTTCTTTTTTTTTTTTTCTAACCTTTATTTCTACAGGTAAATCCCATTGAGACCGAAGACTCTTTTACAAGGGAGACCTGTTCCCATTTCCCACGTTACCATTCACACACACATTCATACACCGATAGCAGCAGCAGCTAACTATCGACATTCACACGAGGCAAGGTGGGTGAAGTGTCTTGCCCAAGGACACAACAACCATGACACAGGTGGCAGGGCGGGGATCGAACCTCCAACCCTTTGATCAACAGGTCTCCCTTGTAAACGAGTCTCCGGTCTCAATGGGATTTACCTGTAGAAATAAAGGTTAAAAAAAAACCTGATTACAAAGAATATAATTTAATAAATGAAAAGGGGCGCTCCAGTGGCATAGTGGAAAGAGAGAGTAAAAATGCCCTGAAAAAATGATCGCATGTTTAAAATTCAACCTTTTTCTTTGCTCCTGTATTCATGTCTTGATTTTTGTATGTTCCGTGATGTTGTAATAGATCGATTTTACAATAAAATCAAAGTGAATGTCATCGTATCATGGACAGTTAATCTGGGATGGAGACCTCTGAAAATGAGTTGCCTTTGACTGATAACGTCACTGTATATTTGCCCTTGGTGCAGACAGACAGACAGAGAGAGAGACAGATGGACAGACAGACAGACAGACAGAGGCACAGACAGAGGCACAGACAGACGGACAGACAGACAGAGATGGACGGACAGATCAAATAACCAGCTCAAAAGGATAAATGATGAAAGGATATAAAGAGTAAAAGCTTGGGAGGAGCGGAGCGTAAAGAATGAGAGGTGAGAAGAGAAGGACAGAGACACTCGGTCAAATATTCAGAAGATATTTTCTAAAAGCCTCAAACAAACAGCACACACACTTTAATGGATGTTAACACACACACACACACACACACACACACACACACACACACACACACACACACTTTAATGGATGTTAACACACACACACACACACACACACACACACACTTAGACGGAGAAAGAAAAGCTTTTATTTCATG
The DNA here is from genome assembly GCA_026122265.1 of Ammodytes dubius. Taxonomy (NCBI): domain Eukaryota; kingdom Metazoa; phylum Chordata; class Actinopteri; order Uranoscopiformes; family Ammodytidae; genus Ammodytes; species Ammodytes dubius. The sequence goes on from CM047525.1 coordinate 26,148,147, forward strand.
ACCAATGCTGAGAGCTCTGTGTGTGTGTGTGTGTGTGTGTGTGTGTGTGTGTGTGTGTGTGTGTGTGTTTTGTTTTCTAGTCCTTTGAATCGTACCCTTCGAAGGTTTCATCTGAAATATCTCTCCATATGATTTATGAAACATTTCTTGGTTCTGCTGTGATAATAATAATGTATAGGATTTATATAGCGCTTTATTCCCTTAGGACTCAAAGCTCTTTCCAGGGTTCCAGGTTCCATTCATTCACACACAGTCATACCGGTGGTGGTAAACTACCATAGTAGCCACAGCTGCCCTGGGGCAGACTGACGGAAGCGTGGCTGCCATTCAGCGCCTACGGCCCCTCAGACCACCACCTCAAACATACAGCAGTCATACACATTCACACCAGGCAAGGTGGGTGAAGTGTCTTGCCCAAGGACACAACAACCATGACACAGGTGGCCGGGCGGGGATCGAACCGCCAACCCTTGGATGGTTGGCCAACCCACTTAACCACCTGAGACACAGTCGCCCCACAGTACGTCCAGGTTTTATATCTTATCAGTAGAATCAACAACTGAAACATTTCTTGGGCTCTTCTTGGGATTTTTCTGAGCTCCTGCACCAGTGTCAGGGGGGGAGGGAGGGGGCACCAGTTTGTAAACGCTGCCATACTGAGAAATACAGAGAGAGTTTTGTGGAGCTGATAATAGGCTTAATCAACTTTGTGTCAACTCGTTTGGCTGATGGCTTGAATGTAACAGACATTAATTTATATGAAAAAGTTACACACAGTAGCTTTAAATAAATACCATATGATATTTCGAAGGAATTCTTTGTGTGGTGTGTTTGAATATCCGTGATGAATGAAACATTTAGTGGAAGGTTATAGCGGTGTGTGTGTGTGTGTGTGTGTGTGTGTGTGTGTGTGTGTGTGTGTGTGTGTGTGTGTGGTGTGTGTGTGTTTTAAAGGCATTAAAACACACTTGGGGTCAATGACATCACACATGAAGAGTTAGAGCGACTTCCTGTTTACGTGCCTCCAGCTGCGTCGCCTCAGCGAGCGCTAAGTCCTAAAGCATGTCGACCAGCTGGTACATTATTAAACACACACACGGACACACAGGGACAACACACACACACACACGGACACAGAGGGACACACACACACACACACACACACACACACAGAGGGACAAACACACACACAGAGGGACAAACACAGAGGGACAACACACACACACACACACACACACAGAGGGACAAACATACACACACACAGAGGACAAACATACACACACACAGAGGGACAAACACACACACACAGGGAGGGACAAACACAGGGACACACACACAGAGGGACAACACACACACACACACACACACACACGGACACAGAGGGACACACACACACACACACACACACACACACACAGAGGGACAAACACACACAGAGGGACAAACACACACAGAGGGACAAACACAGAGGGACAACACACACACACACACACACACACAGAGGGACAAACACATAGAGAGAGAAACACACGCAAAGGGAGAGACAAGCACACACATAGAGAGAGACACACACACACACACACACACACACACACACAGAGGGACAAACACACGGACACAGGGACAACACACACACACACACAGAGGGACAAACACACACACACACACAGAGGGACAAACACACACACACACACACACACACACACAGAGGGACAACACACACACACACACACACACACACAGAGGGACAACACACACACACACAGAGGGACAAACACACACACACACAGAGGGACAAACACACACACACACAGAGGGACAAACATACACACACACAGAGGGACAAACATACACACACACAGAGGGACAAACACACACACACAGGGAGGGACAAACACAGGGACACACACACAGAGGGACAACACACACACACACACAGAG
>CM047525.1:26155087-26157587 GCA_026122265.1 Ammodytes dubius
AAAAAAAGTCAGAATCCCATGAATAAAAAAAAAGTCAGAATTCCATGAAAAAAAAGTCAGAATTTCATGAAAAAAAAAAGTCAGAATTTCATGAAAAAAAAAGTCAGAATTTCATGAAAAAAAAGTCAGAATCTTCATGAAAAAAAGTCAGAATTCAATGAGAAAAAAAGTCACAACTTTTTTTATTTTTTTTTAACCTTTTTTTTTTTCATGTTTGGCTCTAATAACGTCAGAATTTCCATGAACAAAAAAAGTCAGAATTCCATGAATAAAAAAAAGTCAGAATTTCATGAACAAAAAAAAAAGTCAGAATTTCATGAAAAAAAAAAGTCAGAATTTCATGAAAAAAAAAATCGAATTCATGAAAAAAAGTCAGAATTCTGAGAATAAAGTCACAACTTTTTTTTTTTTTAACCTTTTTTTTTTTTCATGTTTGGCCCTAATCCTCTTCAGAATTCCATGAACAAAAAAAAAAGTCAGAATCCCATGAATAAAAAGTCAGAATTTAATGAACAAAAAAAAAAGTCCGAATTCCATGAACAAAAAAAGTCAGAATTTCATGAACAAAAAAAAAAGTCAGAATTTCATGGAATAAAAAGTCAGAATTTAATGAACAAAAAAAAAAGTCCGAATTCCATGAACAAAAAAAGTCAGAATTTCATGAACAAAAAAAAAAGTCAGAATTTCATGAAAAAAAAAGTCAGAATTTCATGAAAAAAAAATCTGAATTTCATGAAAAAAGTCAGAATTCTGAGAATAAAGTCACAACTTTTTTTTTTTTTAACCTTTTTTTTTTTTTCATGTGTGGCTCTAATCCTCGTCAGAATTCCATGAACAAAAAAAAAAGTCAGAATTTCATGAAAAAAAAATCTGAATTTCATGAAAAAAGTCAGAATTCTGAGAATAAAGTCACAACTTTTCTTTTTTTTAACCTTTTTTTTTTTTTTCATGTTTGGCCCTAATCCTCTTCAGAATTCCATGAACAAAAAAAAAAGTCAGAATCCCATGAATAAAAAGTCAGAATTTAATGAACAAAAAAAAAAGTCCGAATTCCATGAACAAAAAAAGTCAGAATTTCATGAACAAAAAAAAAAGTCAGAATTTCATGAAAAAAAAAGTCAGAATTTCATGAAAAAAAAATCTGAATTTCATGAAAAAAGTCAGAATTCTGAGAATAAAGTCACAACTTTTTTTTTTTTTAACCTTTTTTTTTTTTTCATGTGTGGCTCTAATCCTCGTCAGAATTCCATGAACAAAAAAAAAAGTCAGAATCCCATGAATAAAAAAAAAGTCAGAATTCCATGAACAAAAAAAAAGTCAGAATTTCATGAACAAAAAAAAAAGTCAGAATTTCATGAAAAAAAAAAGTCAGAATTTCATGAACAGAAAAAAAGTCAGAATTTCATGAAAAAAGTCAGAAATCTGAGAAAAAAGCATTTTTTTTTTTTCATGTGTGGCCCTAATCCTCTTCCGTACAAATCTCCATGACAACACTGAGGGAGTGATTTTTTTTCTAGCAGGCTAGCTTTTATTCTATTGGTGGTTAAAATGTATGAATCATTAGGGGCGTGGTCTCTTGAGTGACAGCTCTCCGCCCGTTGTCCCTCACTTTGCCTCGGAGGTATACGTCAGCTAGATGGGCGTATCTCCCTCCCCCCAACGTCAATGCCCTTTTTCAGTACGAGGAAATGAGGCGGAGTAAAAATATGACAAGATGGCGACAAGCATAGGCCAGGATTATTGGATGCAGTTGGACTAACTGAGGTCAGCCCGGATGCTACATACATTTTATATACTATCTATGGTCTGGTCACACAGTGTATCGTTTGGAGTATAGGGAGGGGGGGGACTGGGGTCTGCTTTCATTTCAACCAGAGACCTCATGGTTAATGGGAGGAACCAGAGACCTCATGGTTAATGGGAGGAAACAGAGACCTCATGGTTACTGGGAGGAACCAGAGACCTCATGGTTAATGGGAGGAGGAACCAGAGACCTCATGGTTACTGGGAGGAACCAGAGACCTCATGGTTACTGGGAGGAGGATCCAGAGACCTCATGGTTACTGGGAGGAGGAACCAGAGACCTCATGGTTACTGGGAGGAGGAACCAGAGACCTCATGGTTACTGGGAGGAGGAACCAGAGACCTCATGGTTAATGGGAGGAACCTTGATAACTCTGGGACATACTACCATTCTAACATGTGTATTATTTAGCTATAATCACAGCCCTCTTACCTGCACACTTGGTGCGTGCCCTGAGCGGCGGCCCGGGGTTTCCCGTGCCTCCTTCCAGGGGCCTGGTGAGCAGAACACTGATCTCATACTCCGTGTCGGGGTCCAGGTGGCCGATCTTATGGGTCGGCTTGTCTACTGGAGTCGTGTCAATCAGCTGGCCCGAGATGGTGCGGTACTCCACCTGTAGAAGCAGACAACTACATCAGTCCACCTTAAGAAGCAGACAACTACATCAGTCCACCTTAAGAAGCAGACAACTACATC
>CM047525.1:26162587-26165087 GCA_026122265.1 Ammodytes dubius
CACACAACACACACACACACACAAGGCTGTACGGCTATACTTGTGAGGACATTCATAGACATAATGCATTCCCTAGCCCCTTACCCTAACCCTAACCATCCAAACTAAATGCCTAACCCAACCCTTACACTAACCCTAACATACACCTAATTCATACCTGAACCTTAAAACCTAGTGTTAACCCTCAAACAGCCCTTTAAAGGCCTGTCCTTAAAACCTAGTGTTAACCCTCAAACAGCCCTTTAAAGGCCTGTCCTTAAAACCTAGTGTTAACCCTCAAACAGCCCTTTAAAGGCCTGTCCTTAAAACCTAGTGTTAACCCTCAAACAGCCCTTTAAAGGCCTGTCCCAAAGGGAGAACCGACAAAATGTCCTTGAACACACACACACAACACACCACACACACACACACACACATCACACTTACACACACACACACACACACACACACACACACACACACACACACACGTGACACACACACACCACACACACACACACACACACACACACATCCACACACCACACACACACACACAACACACACACACACAGACCAGTAATGAGCAGTCTTAATAAAACCGTTCCTCGTTCGACGGGGAAGTCATTAAAATAAATATATGACAAAATACATCTTTGATCTTATGAAGAGTTAGAGGTGGTGTGTGTGTGTGTGTGTGTGTGTGAGTGGTGTGTTTTGTGTGTGTGTGTGTGTGTGTGTGTGATGGTGTGGTTTGGTGTGTGTGTTGATGTGTGTGGTGTGGTGTGTGTGTGTGTGTGTGTGTGTGTCTCAGTTTGTGTGTGTGTGTGATTTATTAAAACTTTGTTAAAAAACAAACTGCTTTTTGTTTATTATTACTGTCTAGATCGTTTAGACTGTAGTCTGCGTGGTAGTGATTGGTTCAAAATACTATTGAAGAACCAGAGCATACATACACACAAAACACACACACACACACTCACTCCCCCCCACCCTCCCCCACCCTCCCCCACCCCCCCCCCCAGTACTTACACTACCACCGACCATCCCCACCCCCTGATCCACACGTAGCCCATACTACACCACAACACACCCACCCCCCACCATCACCACATCACCACTCACCCTCACCACTACCACTCACTCACTCACCACCACCACACCCACTCCCTCACCCCTACTCACTCACTCACTCACTCACACACACACTCACTCACTCACTCACTCCTCACTCCACCCCCACACACATCCTCCCCTCACCCCTCCCACCACCCCCCCCCCTCACTTACGTTTCACGTGAGGTCCGCGTACTGCATCACTCCTCACTCCTCATTGCAGCAGCGTACTACCACCACTCCCTAACCCAACCCTACCCCCTCAGTACTTACGTTTACGGTGAGGTCGGCGTATGGGACACGCCCACGCCCCGCTCTGATTGGGCCAGGCAGCGGTAGCGCCCGCTGTCGCCTTTCGTCGTGTTTTCAACGTCGAAGCTCGCCACGTAGCGCCGCGCGTTCACCGCCTTGGTATCCCTGACACCGCCTGACGACCCGCCCATGCCCTGGAAACCACACACACACAAAACACACACACACAGTAACAGACACACACACACACAGTAACAGACACACACACACACCACACACACAGACACACACAATATGTAATTTAATAATCTGTATTAAGGACTCAGATGGTCCACTCACATCCAACATACACACACACATAAAAACACATTAAAATACATTACTCAATAAAATACTGACTAAAATAGGTGCAAGCTATCATGCCAATGCTTTTGAAGCCTGGATGTGAACCTATAGCCCGTCATAGGGTTGGTTAAGGCTTAATGATGCTATTTTCTGATACATCCAATCGACACATGAAATTGAACATTAACTTTGGTAACAGTGCCTGACATGTAGGTACATTAGAGGACACAGATAACTGGCTAGCACTGTGCCACCTAAGAGTTGTACACACAGTACATACAAAGTACAGATGTTTAAAGGGTCACTATGCATTTTGGTTGATGATGGATAGATGATAGATAGATAGTGATAGATAGATAGATAGATAGATAGATAGATAGATAGATAGATAGATAGATAGATAGATAGATAGATAGATAGATAGATAGATAGATAGATAGATAGATAGATAGATAATAGATAGATAGATAGATAGATAGATAGATAGATAGATAGATAGATAGATAGATAGATAGATAGATAGATAGATAGATAGATAGATAGATAGATAGATAGATAGATAGATAGATAGATAGATAGATAGATAGATAGATAGATAGATAGATAGATAGATAGATAGATAGATAGATAGATAGATAGATAGATAGATAGATGATAGATAGATAATAGATAGATAGATAGTTGTACCTGTAAGTAAAGCATTAAGGTTGCTCTGTGGTTTTCCGTTGACGGTGCAGTGAAACGTTGCCGTCTGTCCAGCGTTCACCTCGACACCTTTAATATGGAGGAAGTGAGGCGTGCTCACTACA
>CM047525.1:26170087-26172587 GCA_026122265.1 Ammodytes dubius
AAGAAGGAAGAAAATAGTAAAGGAAGTCATGAATTAAATAGTTTTGACTTCATTTGTCTGTGCAATTATCAATATATTGTGCTGTTATGTTTGACAAGGCAACTTGTTTATGGAATATCGCAATATATCGTGATATATCAAGATACGCAATATATCGTGATATATCAAGATACGCAATATATCGTGATATATCGTATTGTGACCAGTGTATCGTGATACGTATCGTATCGCGAAGTCCTTGACGATACCCAGCCCTACTAAACATTCCACACTTTGACCCCGGCCTAACAGACCCCACACTCATTAAGCATTATGTGTGTGTGTGTGTGTGTGTGTGTGTGTGTGTGTGTGTGTGTGTGTGTGTGTGTGTGTGTGTGTGTGTGTGTGTGTGTGTGTGTGTGTGTGTGTGCGTGCGTGTGTGTGCGTGTGTGTGTGTGTGTTACCTGGTAGTAGTTGGGCCAGAATGTGGACACAGCTAGCTCCACCCCTTTCCAGATGTGGTAGGCGGGGCCGGACGAGTTATACACAGGAACACCCAGAGGAGAGTTGTTCTCTGGAAATACAAACACACACATTTAACCTAGGGAACAGTGTGTGTGTGTGTGTGTGTGTGTAGGGGGGGGGGGGGGGGAGTTGTACGAAAACACACGTGTTTATGTATCGAGCACACATTTGAGTGTTTACTGAATTACTATAGTGTTTAAAGGTGTAGTCAGTGATTCTGGAGAACGCTTGTTGTTAAAAATCAGTGAATATCTCCTCATGATCCACTACCTGTCTGTACTGTGTGTGTGCTGGAAATAAGTCCAGTGTTAATAAGTTTTTATGTTTTTTGTGCATTTAAAGTCCAGTATACCTGTAATATAAACATTCTGTCTGTCTGCCTGTCAGTCTGTCTGTCTGTCTGTCTGCCTGTCTGTCTGTCTCCCTCCCTCCCTCCCTGTCTGTGTGCCTGTCTGTCTGTCTGTCTGCCTGTCTGCCTGTCTGTCTGTCTGTCTGTCTGTCTGTCTGTCTGTCTGTGTGAATAATAAACTTACCTTTAACATACACGTTGAGGTTGGCAGCCATGTTTCCCTCCCGGCCTCCCGCCTGGTAGAACATGAAACTCAGGCAGTGGGTGTCGTTCTCCTTTAGCGGTGGTAGCATCATGCTAGCTCTCTGGCCCACGTACCGACCAGACGTGTTCACAAACAGAAAGCTGGAGCCTGCACATACACACACACACACACACACACACACACACACACACACACACACACACACACACACACACACACACACACACACACACACACAGGGGGATGAAACAACGTTAATACACAGATCACAAAAAGCCCTTAAAATGATAGACAGACAGACGGACGGACGGATGGATGGATGGATAGATACACTCAACAAAAATATAAACGCAACACTTTTGTTTTTGCTCCCATTTTTCATGAGATGGACTTAAAGATCTAAAATTCATTCCAGATACACAATTGTACCATTTCTCTCAAACATTGTTCACAAATCTGTCTAAATGTGTGATAGTGAGCACTTCTGCTTTGCTGAGATAATCCATCCCACCTCACAGGTGTGCCACATCAAGATGCTGATCTGACATCATGATTAGTGCACAGGTGTGCCTTAGACTGTCCACAATAAAAGGCCACCCTGAAATGTGCAGTTTCCAACACTAACCCTAGTTAGGGTTGTCCAACTGCACGGTTAGTGCACTAACCCAACACTGGATCTTTTTCAGTGCACACGCAGTACACTGAACGATGAGCATATACATATACCAATACAATACAACAAAATAAAAGCCTGGGAAAAATATGTAATTAATGAGCTAAGATGTGGATATGAATGGGACTGAAAGGCTGTCAAAATAAAAGTCAGATTTCACTCATCATAAATGTTATAATTCATTAGATTTTATTCTATATTTCAGTATAAAAGCACGTGTTTAAAATATCATCACGAGGCGGTCAAGATGTCAAAATAAAGGCGCGTTTAAAGCAACACATGGGGGTTTAATGGTTTCAAAATAAAGCAGAAAAAAACTAAGATAAAAAGATGAAAGAGGTGAGAGCTCCGGGAAAGCCATCTGACAGCAACATAACAAACTCTCATTAGGATTTCAGAGCCTCCGATCTATAAATCATCAATGGAGTGTGTGTGTGTGTGTGTGTGTGTGTGTGAGAGACTGTGTGTGTGTGTGTGTGTGTGTGTGTGTGTGTGTGTGTGTGTGTGTGAGAGACTGTGTGTGTGTGTGTGTGTGTGTGTGTGTGTGTGTGTGTGTGTGTGTGTGTGTGTGTGTGTGTGTGTGTGAACAAATATCTCATTTTGTCGCCAGTGAAAATCTATAATTGGAAGACTTCAGAATAAAAGTGTTTTGTTCACTTTAAAGCCTTTGAGCGAGGGCTTCTTTCTGTGTGTGTGTGTGTGTGTGTGTGTGTGTGTGTGTGTGTGTGTGTGTGTGTGTGTGTGTGTGTGTGTGTGTGTGTGTGTGTGT
>CM047525.1:26192587-26195087 GCA_026122265.1 Ammodytes dubius
CCCTATATTGTACCATGCGTGACATCACACAGGCTGCTATTCAGTGTTGCCACAGTTACTTTGAAAAAGTAATCCGATTACTGATTACTAGTTACTCCTTAAAATAGTAACTTGGTTACTTTACTGATTACTTGAAGTTAAAAGTAACTAAGTTAGATTACAAGTTACTTTAAATGTTACTTTACAGGTTTTGAAACCCATATATCTCAGTTTAAAACATGCACATATTAAGAATAATAGAAAATATATAAAATAAATCTTGTAGGCTAGTAGCCTATAGTACGGAAGAGGATTAGGGCCACTCATGAAAAAAAAAAAAAGGTTAAAAAAAAAAGAAAAAAAAAAAATCTGACTTTATTCTCAGAATTCTGACTTTTTTTTTTTATTAAATTCTGACTTCTTTTTTTATTCATGGAATTCTGACTTTTTTTTTGTTCATGGAATTCTGACTTTTTTTTTTGTTCATGAAAAAAAAAGTCAGAATTCTGACTTTAAAGTCAGAACTACGGGTACTTGTAAGGACCAACCACCGTGGGAGAGCCTACTTGTGCAAAAATGACTTCCCTTAGCGACTTATTGCGGGTTCGAGGGATTCAAGAAGAAGTCGTTTGTTAATGGAAGACCAAAAGGTGAGTGAAACTGTAATATGTGCTGTTTTGGTACAGGGTGCATGTCTTTTAATAGGTCCATGGTGCATGAGGTGACAGTGTGCATATTAGCTAACACATGTGCAACTCTAGGCACCAAAACAACACATATAGTTTCACGCACCTTTTGGTCTTCCGTAAACGAAAAGGCTTCTTCTGGAACCCCTCGAACCCGCAAGAAGTCGCTAATGGAAGCCATTTTAGCAGATTCAGAATTTCATGAAAAAAGTCAGAATTCTGAGAATAAAGTCAGAACTTTTTTTTTTTTAACATTTTTTGTTTTTTCATGAAAAAAAAAACATAAAAAAAAAAAAGTTCTGACTTTATTCTCAGAATTCTGACTTTTTTCATGAAATTCTGACTTTTTTTTCCATGAAATTCTGACTTTTTTTTTGCTCATGAAATTCTGACTTTTTTTTTGTTCATGAAATTCTGACTCTTTTTTTTTGTTCATGAAAAAAAAGAGTCAGAATTCTGACTTTAAAGTCAGAACTACGGGTACTTGTAAGGACCAACCTCCGTGGTAGAGACACTTTACTTTATGCAGTAGGAGGAAACCACATGCAGAGTAGCCGTCCATGAGAGTAGCCAGTAGCCCTAGCCTACGTGTGCTAAAATGGCTTCCATTAGCGACTTCTTGCGGGTTCGAGGGGTTCCAGAAGAAGCCTTTTCGTTTACGGAAGACCAAAAGGTGCGTGAAACTATATGTGTTGTTTTGGTGCCTAGAGTTGCACATGTGTTAGCTAATATGCACACTGTCACCTCATGCACCATGGACCTATTAAAAGACATGCACCCTGTACCAAAACAACACATATTACAGTTTCACTCACCTTTTGGTCTTCCATTAACAAACGACTTCTTCTTGAACCCTCGAACCCGCAATAAGTCGCTAAGTGAAGTCATTTTTGCACAAGTAGGCTCTCCCACGGAGGTTGGTCCTTACAAGTACCCGTAGTTCTGACTTTAAAGTCAGAATTCTGACTTTTTTTTTCAGAATTCCATGAACAAAAAAAAAGTCAGAATTCCTGAACAAAAAAAGTCAGAATTCCATGAACAAAAAAAAAAGTCAGAATTTCATGAACAAAAAAAAAGTCAGAATTTAATGAACAAAAAAAAGTCAGAATTTCATGAACAAAAAAAAAGTCAGAATTTCATGAACAAAAGAAAAAGTCAGAATTTCATGAGCAAAAAAAAAAGTCAGAATTTCATGAAAAAAGTCAGAATTCAGACCTTTTTTTTTTTTTTTTTTTAACCTTTTTTTTTTTTTTCATGTGTGGCCCTAATCCTCTTCCGTACTATAGGCATACTGTTTTCAAAATAATAAAAATTATGGTTTAAAAAATGTAATAAAAAAAAAACGTTTTCCCCTCATGAAAATAAATGCATCCCTCCAAGTGCAAAGACAGTAGCAGTGTCTTTAAACTTAACGTGCTTGGCCCTTCACTCTCATGCATTCATTTGACTTTTCTCTGCGATGTCTCATGTGTTGATAGATTGGGTGTGTGCGGCCCCGGTCGCCACGTGACTATAGTTTCCAAGTTTTAAACACTTCTATCTCTTCAACATCACTGTCTTATGGCTGACCCTGTGTGGACCCCCTCTGGAGTGTGTCTGTCTGTCTGTCTGTCTGTCTGTCTGTCTGTCTGTCTTGGTCTGTCTGTCTGTACTATGGCGACCCTGTGTGAGGACCCCCTCTGGAGTGTTTTTGTCTGTCTGTCTGTCTGTCTGTCTGTCTGTCTGTCTGTCTGTCTTTTCTGTCTGTACTATGGCTGACCCTGTGTGGACCCCCTCTGGAGTGTGGGGACTTGAGAGGGGAGATGAGAAAAGCACATTTCCACGAGCCTTGTGTA
>CM047525.1:26212587-26220087 GCA_026122265.1 Ammodytes dubius
CATCCATCCATCTACTGTATGTATATCTATCATAAATTATCCTTTTTTTGAGAGAGATTTGTGTCTATCTATCTTCCATAACATGTCTTCTTTCATACTAGTATAAATCAAAGGTCCAACATGTACATTCAGGTGTTTATTTGACTAAACCTTGTCTGTTTGCGTCTGTATATTTCTCCTCCATCTTTAACGGACAGTTTTTATACTCCAGAGATTAACCTCTCATGTCTTTGTACCAAACAACGGGAAGTGTGTGTGTGTGTGTGTGTGTGTGTGTGTGTGTGTGCGTGTCTGTGTGTGTGTGTGTGTGTGTGTGTGTGTGTGTGTGTGTGCGTGTGCGTGTGTGTGTGCGTGTGTGTGTGTGTGTGTGTGTCTGTGTGTGTGTGTTGTAACTTCATAGTTTCTTGTTTCAAAATGTCCGAACAAATCACCAGACAATAACAATGAACAAACGCGCGTTGAATGTCAACAGTGAACCTCAGCTGATCCACACACACACACACACAACACACACACACAGAGAGACAACAACACCACACAACACACACACACACACACACAACACACACACACACACAGAGAGAGAGAGACACACACACAAAAACACACACACACACAACACACACACGACGAGAGAGAGAGAGACACACACACACACACACAGAGAGAGAGGACACACACACACACAGAGAGAGAGAGAGAGAGACACACACACACAGAGAGAGAGAGAGAGAGAACACACAACACAAAAAACACACACACACACACACAGAAGGTCATCTCTAACCTCCAGCAGAGAGAGTGGAGGATCATTGAGCCTGGAAGAGGCTGAAAAGGTCTGATCCCCAGGACAGACACACACACACACACACAACACAACACACACACACAACCACACACACAACACACAACCCCACACACACACACACACACACACACACACACACACACACACACACACACACACACACACACACACACACGGCCGGTCGATCCACGATCCTTAAAGCTACAGTGTGTAACTTTTCATATAAATTAATGTCTGTTTCATTCAAGCCATCTCAAAATGAGTTGACACTAAGTTGATTAAGCCTATCAGCTACACAAAACTCTCTCTGTATTTCTCAGTAATGCCTCGTTTCCACCGAGTAGAGCGGGTCGGGTCGGAGCGGCTCAGAGCGGGACAGCTCACTTTAAGAATCTCGTGGTGTTTCCACCGCCGACCCTACCCTTACTGGTAGGGGGGGTTTATGACCCTACCCTTACTGGTAGGGTGGGGTTTATGACCTACCCTTACTGGTAGGGAGGGGTTTATGACCCATACCCTATGGTAGGGCGGGGTTTATGACCCTACCTTACTGGTAGAGAGGGTTTTGACCTACCCTTATGTAGGAGGGGTTTATGACCCACCTTATGGTAGCGGATTTATGACCCAACCCTTACTGGTAGGCCGGGGTTATGACCCTTACTGGTAGGGAGGGGTTTATGACCCTAACCCTTACGGTTGGAGGTTATGACCCACCCTTACTGTAGGGCGGGTTTATGACCCTACTTACTGGTAGGGAGGGTTTATGACCCTACCCTTACGGTTGGAGGGGTTTATGACCCTACCACTTATGGTAGGGAGGGGTTTATGACCCTACCCTTACTGGTAGGGAGGGGTTTATGACCCTACCCTTACTGGTAGGGAGGGGTTTATGACCCTACCCTTACTGGTAGGGAGGGGTTTATGACCCTACCCTTACTGGTGGGGCGGGGTTTATGACCCTACCCTTACTGGTAGGGCGGGGTTTAGGCTGGACTGCAATACCCAGAATGTGGGTCAAACTATGTGAGACAGTGAGAGAACAGCGCTGGCTGCGGCAGCTACGTGACATCGTAGCAGTGGGACACAGTGTAGCCAACTGATTAATTTAATGATGAGGAAAAACACCACACAATAAACATTGCTGTGCTCACATTTTCGCCAAAACACAAGACTCTCTTCACTCTTGCCGAGATGACTACACATGGCGGAAATGATTCTTTTCGGCACCCTTTCAGGCGGCTAGTACCCCTACGAAGGAGTACTGCGATTAGGAGCGGCTCAGAGCGGTTAGGTGCGCTTAAACCGTACCCTACCCAACTTTTGGCAAATGAAAAGCCAAACTACCCGGACCAAACCGCTCCGACCGCTCTACTCGGTGGAAACGAGGCTAGTATGGAGCGTTTACAGACTGGTGCCCCCCCTGGTCTCCCTCCCCCCCTCTCCCCCCCCCCGACACTGGTGCAGGAGCTCAGAACAATCCCAAGAAGAGCAGGAACACACACACACACACACTGGAAGAACAAACAAGACTAGATCTTAATGAATCCATAATTCCTCTCTCTCCCTCTCTCTCTCTGTCTCTCTCCCCTCTCCCTCCTCTCTCTCTCCTCTCTCTCGTCTCTCTGTGTCTCTCTCTCTGGTCTCTCTGTCTCTCTCCTCTCCCTCACCTCTCTCTCTCTCTGTCTCCTCTCTCCCTGCAGCTTGCTTATGGCGATTCCCCACTAATGCAAATGTGCTGCAAGCAAGACCTGGGGGGGCACTTAGACCCCCCCCCCCGTCTGTCTGTGGTCTGTCTGTCGTGTCGTCTGTCTGTCTGTCTGTCTGTCTGTCTGTCTGTGTGTCGTCTGTCTGTCTGTTGTCTGTCTGTCTGTCTGTTGTGTCTGTCTGTCGTGTGTCTGTCTGTCTGTCTGTGTGTCTGTCTGTGTCTGTCTGTCTGTCTGTCTGTTGTGTTGTCTGTCTGTCTAAAAATTTAGGTCAAATAATAATAAAAGTAGTAAAAATGATGTGTGTGTGTGTGTGTGTGTGTGTGTGTGTGTGTGTGTGTGTGTTGTGTGTGTGGTGTGAGAGATATTTTAACCTCTCTTAACCTGGACCAATCCCAGAGGTGGATCTTGGTTTCCCGCGGTTACGCTCTGACACACATTCAGCCAATCATTAATCAGAGTCTGGAGCAGCCTGAGGAACACACACACACACACACACACACACACACACACACACACACACACACACACACACACTCTGACCCAAAAAGTCGTCCTTAGTACAAAGACGTCTCAGGAAGCAGCAGGTCGTCTCACACACACACATATACACACACACACATAGACACACACACACTATGACACACACACACATAGTGACACACACACACACACACTATGACACACACACACATAGTGACACACACACACACACTGACACACACACAAGTGACACACACACACACGACACACCACACAGACAACACACACACACACACACGCTTGAATTTACAGGCTGTAGCGAACAGCGCTACATTGTTTTGAAAGAAAACGTAAAAACTTTTTACACAAAACGCAGAAAAACTGTGAAGCCTTCAGTCACACACACACCACACAGACCACACACACACACACACACACACACACACAACGACACACGCAAACCGCACACCACACGGACGACTCAAGCCCAGCACACGCACACACACACACAATACACAAACAACACACCACACAATCACTCACTCACACACTCGTGAAGCCTAAGGGACTTCAAGCCCAGAAGCTGCTATTTAACTATATTACTACGTAATATCATACGAGCTAATATCTCTCTCTTCTCTGTGTGTGTGTGTGTGTGTGTGTGTGTGTGTGTGTGTGTGTGTGTGTGTGTGTGTGTGTGTGTGTGTGTGTGTGTGTGTGTGTGTGTGTGTGTGAGTGTGTTATCTGTTAGCTTGCAGCATTGTTCATTATCATAATGATTGTGATAAAAGGGAAAAAGAAAAAGCGTTAAAATGGTAATAAAATATTTATCCTTCCGTTTTCCGTCGGGTTAACCAGCGGCACTGAACAGACCACACACAACAACACGACACACACACACACACACACACAACACAACAGACAGAGACACACACAGACAACACCACACACACACACACACACACACACACCACAGAACAGAGTTGATATCTACAATGAAAATCTGGATATTTCTGTAATATGAGATGTTATTGTAAAGCTACAGTGTGTAATATTGGATTATTCTCACAGCATCTAGTGGTGAGATTGTAGATGTCAACGCTCCCTTGCTAACCCCTCCTTTAGGGGGAGAATTTACAGAAGCTACGGTGGCCTTCAAGGACAAGAAGCTATGTTACTAAAGATGGACATCATCCACCACTGCCTCAAGTCTTTCCACAATATCAAGTGATGAGGTGAAGATGTATTTAGTTATTTATTCTATAGTACTTCTTCTTCTTCTTTCTTCTTGGTCTTCCAACAGGTGCATTTCCCCAGGACGCCCACTATATATAAAAACGTGTAAGGCCGTTAGTTAAGTTTGTCCTTCTGTGCTACTGTAGAAACATGGCGGTGCAACATGGCGGCCTCAGCGCCCCGCTCCTATGTAGATATAAAAGGCTCATTCTAAGATCATGAAAACCAAGACTTATACACTAATTAAAACAAACTGATGAATATTATATTATATCTCTACCAAGTCTGTTGTGGAAAATACAATAATTTAACACTGCCTTTAAAAAACTAAGATCCGAGCAGGTACAGAAAGTCCAGACGGTGTGTGTGTGTGTGTGTGTGTGTGTGTGTGTGTGTGTGTGTGTGTGTGTGTGTGTGTGTGTGTGTGTGTGTGTGTGTGTGTGTGTATAAACACGCTGAACAAGCAGGAAGCATCTTAACACAGATTATACTGATAACACACACACTAATCCCCGTCTCATCACTGCTGTCTGTCTTCAAGTCACACACACAACACTGTAAACACACACACACACACACACACACACACACACTCTGTAACACACACACAACACACACACACCAACACACACACACTAACACACACACACATCTTCAAACAATAATCCTATGAATATGATCAGGGATTTGGGCCACAACACTAATCAGACTGACATCTCTGGACGAGGATAATAACACACACACACACACACACACAGAGACACACACACACACACACACAACACACACACACACAAGACACACACAACACGCACACACGTAAACACACACACCACACACAACACACACCACACACACACACACTAGAGACACACACACACACACCACACACACACACACACACACACTACACACACACACACACACACACACACACACACACAGCCATGTAATCCCTAGAAGACATGCTGACTCTTTTATAATCTGATGTCAGAAATATAATTATGTTAATCTGAAGAAGAAGTAAAACACGACACGACTTTAAAACCTTGTTCAGTGAACTCAGCTTGTGATTGGTCGACAGAGGTCACGTGACCCTGCTTTAAAAAAACATTGGCACCATGTTATTAATGCAGAAGTCCTTTGTTGACGTTTTAAAGAAAGTTTCATTTTAGTTTGACAGGAAAAGTGGTGGTATGGATGGTTTAGAGTTATATAGGTTCCTCCCAGTAACCATGAGGTCTCTGGTTCCTCCTCCCAGTAACCATGAGGTCTCTGGTTCCTCCTCCCAGTAACCATGAGGTCTCTGGTTCCTCCCAGTAACCATGAGGTCTCTGGTTCCTCCTCCCAGTAACCATGAGGTCTCTGGTTCCTCCTCCCAGTAACCATGAGGTCTCTGGTTCCTCCTCCAGTAACCATGAGGTCTCTGGTTCCTCCTCCAGTAACCATGAGGTCTCTGGTTCCTCCTCCCAGTAACCATGAGGTCTCTGGTTCCTCCTCCCAGTAACCATGAGGTCTCTGGTTCCTCCTCCCAGTAACCATGAGGTCTCTGGTTCCTCTCCAGTAACCATGAGTCTCTGGTTCCTCCCAGTAACCATGAGGTTCTCTGGTTCCTCCCAGTAACCATGAGGTCTCTGTTCCTCCCACGTATAACCATGAGGTCTCTGGTTCCTCCTCCCAGTAACCATGAGGTCTCTGGTTCCTCCTCCAGTAACCATGAGGTCTCTGGTTCTCCTCCCAGTAACCATGAGGTCTCTGGTTCCTCCTCCCAGTAACCATGAGGTCTCTGGTTCCCTCCCAGTAACCATGAGGTCTCTGGTTCCTCCTCCCAGTAACCATGAGGTCTCTGGTTCCTCCTCCCAGTAACCATGAGGTCTCTGGTTCCTCCTCCCAGTAACCATTAGGTCTCTGGTTCCTCCTCCCAGTAACCATGAGGTCTCTGGTTCCTCCTAGTAACCATGAGGTCTCTGGTTCCTCCTCCCAGTAACCATGAGGTCTCTGGTTCCTCCTCCCAGTAACCATGAGGTCTCTGGTTCCTCCCAGTAACCATGAGGTCTCTGGTTCCTCCTCCCAGTAACCATTAGGTCTCTGGTTCCTCCTCCCAGTAACCATGAGGTCTCTGGTTCCTCCTCCCAGTAACCATGAGGTCTCTGGTTCCTCCTCCCAGTAACCATGAGGTCTCTGGTTCCTCCTCCCAGTAACCATGAGGTCTCTGGTTCCTCCCAGTAACCGTGAGGTCTCTGGTTCTTCCTCCCAGTAACCATGAGGACTCTGGTTCTTCCTCCCAGTAACCATGAGGTCTCTGGTTCCTCCCAGTAACCATGAGGTCTCTGGTTCCTCCTCCCAGTAACCATGAGGTTTCTGGTTCCTCCTCCCAGTAACCATGAGGTCTCTGGTTCCTCCTCCCAGTAACCATGAGGTCTCTGGTTCCTCCCAGTAACCATGAGGTCTCTGGTTCCTCCTCCCAGTAACCATGAGGTCTCTGGTTCCCCCTCCCAGTAACCATGAGGTCTCTGGTTCCTCCCAGTAACCATGAGGTCTCTGGTTCCTCCCAGTAACCATGAGGTTTCTGGTTGGATCCCCGGCACCGGACAGGAGGGTGTTAGTAGTAAAACTAGTGATGGCTGCTATTACATCTACGGTGCACCACCATCTCTACCATTGTGTCCTTGAGCAAGACACTGAACCCCAAACTGCTCCAGGGGCGCTGTACTATGGCTGACCCTGTGTGAGGACCCCCTCTGGAGTGTGGGAACTTGAGAGGGGAGATGAGGAAAGATGAATTTCAATGTAACCATAGAGCAACTTAAAGCTGGGGTGGAGGATTTGGGGAGAAAATGGCAGTTGGGATAGAGATTCAAATCCAAATACCTCAACCGCTCCACTTGTTCTCTTTGGTCCCTCCCCTATGGTCCCTCCCTGACACGCTCTACACCAACAAAGTCGTGCCAAAGTGAATGGACAGTCCCAACAGCCAATAAGAACAGAGAATCGGAGCCTCGCCCTGATTGGTCAAAGTGTACAGCTCATGTTAACTTTGACCAATCAGAAATCATATACCCCAGCTTTAATTCATACATTTTGGAGTTGAAGACACCAGACTAAGTGTCTAAGAGGGGAATACATCCTTTTAAACATCATGTATGGGATAAAGTCTAACAAATATTGCATATTATTTTTAGCACATTAAATCCAGCGACAGTTTAAATGTGAAAACTGTAAAAAAAAAAAATCTTGTGAAAGTTGATAAAAATCCTTATTAGTGAGAAT
>CM047525.1:26225087-26230087 GCA_026122265.1 Ammodytes dubius
CACAGAGCACACACCACACACACACACACAAGTCAAACACACACAACACACATGAACAGACACACACACACATGAACAGACACACACACACACACACACACACACACCACACACACACAACAAACACACACACAACACACACACACACACACACACAAACACACCAATGCAACACAAGACAAACACACACACCATGAACAGACACACACACACACACACACACACACACACACACACACACACACAATCACAGTCAATAAACAGGCAACAAACTAGCGGCTAACGCTAATTAGCTACGCTCCATCTAACTCGGTTATTAGGGCGTTGCGCCATCTTGGACTTGGCGCAGATGTTTAAATTACATTCTACCGCTGATCCACACACACACACTGTAAAGCCACACAACACACACACACACACACAACACCACTGTAAAGCACCACCACACACGTAAAGCACACACACACACACTGAAAGCACACACACCACACACACACAACACACTACACACACACACTAATGTAAACCACACACTACACACACACACTGTAAAGCACACACACACACACTGTAAAGCACACACACACACACACACTGTAAAGCACACACACACACACACACACACACACACACACACACACACAGTTAGAACAGGAGGAACACGACATACATGTAACAACACACACACAAAAAACACACATTGTGCCCCACAGCCCTCCATATGTGCAGTCGGAGGGACAGGAGGAGAAATGCAACACACCCCGAGGCAAACACACACCACACACACACACACACACACAACACACACACACACACACACACACACACACACACACACACACACACACACACACACACACACACACACTGTAAAGCACACACACACACACACACTGTAAAGCACACACACACACACACACACACACACACACACGTCAAAGTTAACAATGATGTTTTTAGGCCAAAACTTAAAATCAAGTCTGATGATTTGCTGTTGGCATGTCTTTATAAATACACACACACACACACACACACACACACACGTTTGTACAGCTATACTTGTGAGGACATTCATTGACATAATGCATTCCCTAGCCCCTTACCCTAACCATCCAAACTAAATGCCTAACCCCAACCCTTACACTAACCCTAACATAAACCTAATTCATACCTGAACCTTAAAACCTAGTGTTAACCCTCAAACAGCCCTTTAAAGGCCTGTCCTTAAAACCTAGTGTTAACCCTCAAACAGCCCTTTAAAGGCCTGTCCTTAAAACCTAGTGTTAAACCTCAAACAGCCCTTTAAAGGCCTGTTCCACACCCACACACACACACACACACACACACACACACACACACACACACACACACACACACACCAGGAGATATTTGTGGTTCAGTGTCTCTTTGCCCAGGGACACATACCTCCAACCAGCCGCCACCATAATATTAATAACATTTTATCTCCAATATTTCATCAACATCATGTGACAGTGTTTGAGAGGGGTTGGCTCAGTGCTGCCCCCACCAGGAGAACAGGGGAACTACAGCTGATATCCACCTAACATTTAGAATAGGATGTAAGTGGGACTCTGAAAAAAAAACTAAAATTGCAGTTGTAATTCAATCAACAGGGGGCTTTTAAAGGAATACTTCACCCATACGGAACCGGCGTTCTATCATTATAAAATAACTGTTATTTTTATTTTTTTTTTATTTTTTTAACCTTTATTTATACAGGTAAATCCCATTGAGTCCGAAGACTCTTTTGCAAGGGAGACCTGTTCCCATTTACACGTTACCATTCACACACCAATAGCAGGCTAACTATCGACATTCACACAAGGCAAGGTGGGTGAAGTGTCTTGCCCAAGGACACAACAACTATGACAACAGGTGGCAGGGAGGGGATCGAAACCTCAACCCTTTGATCATCCGGCCGAACCGCTCTACCACCTGAACACAGTCGCCCATAATCGTTATTAATATAATGAATGAGGTTTTTCTTCCCTCAGTCTTCCCTTGGCCCAGCTGTCCTGTTAATCCTAACCCTTACTGTGATGTCACAAGAAGGAAACTGTAGGGTTAGACAGTGAGACCATAAAACACTCTTTCGGCCTTTTCTCAGGCTAAGATGATCCGATTTCAATTTTTTTTTGCACATTAAACTAAATAGGATCTCAGAGTTCAATACACCTTCATATTCCACCGGTGAAGTAGGCCTTTAATGTCCCCGTAATATTGAGAATAATTAGGGGAATTTTCTAGGTATTTTATATCATTTGCAAAATCCAGTGTAAAATGGATAGCTAGGTTTTCCCCATGAAAAAGAATGCAGAGTCCATTGTATAGCGACATGCCAGTTTACAGAGCCTGGGCTGTGTATTAACAATGGATGTTTTTTTCAGCACACATACACGGTACAGACAGGTAGCGGATCATGAGGAGATATTCACTGATTTTGTTGAAAAAAAAGTGATTTTGACAACAAGCGTTCTCCAGAATCACTGACTGCACCTTTAATGTGTGTTAATCATTGAGTGTGTATAGACTAAAGAGCTCCTATGAAAAGCGCTTTATAATATAAATTAAATTAAACATATTATTATATTATATTAAAGGATTTTAAACAGTGAAGAGTGACATTCAGCCGGTACGCTGTCTGTTTCTACATTGTGCATCTCTCTCTGTCTCCGTCTCAACTACATTTCCAGTGTGCGTGCATTTCCCTGTGCCGTGTGTGTAGTGATTTCTTGGCATTAAGACACTGCTGCAAATAGTGTTGTGTGTGTGTTGTGTGTGTGTGTGTGTGTGTGTGTGTGTGTGTGTGTGTGTGTGTGTGTGTGTGTGTGTGTGTGTGTGTGTGTGTGTGTGTGTGCGCGTGTGTGTGTGTGTGTGTGTGTGTGTGTGGGGTGATATCTAACCTTAAATATGAGATCAAATTGAGCTGTTGTAAATCCTGTGTTCTACTGCCTATGTCTTTAAAATGCAGATTTGTTTTTTTCATTTTCTAATTTAATTTAATTTTTTTTTTTTTTTTTTTAATAGGAAAACACATCCCTTCCATTTTAGTCCTTGGCCGATCCAGAACATTATTCCTGCCCAGCCACTGATAGTCTTAATTCCCCGTCCTGTCCTCTATACGCAGCAGTAGAAAACGTGTATTTTTTGCAGCAAGGGAGATTTAAGCCCCGTTTTAAAGATACTGAAGGAGGACCCCTCAGTTTGTATCCCAGCACACTGAAACAATTGTAAAAACATAAAAATTTAAAATTTGGAAAAATTTGTGTTTGACGATTTTTTTTTTTTTTTTCAGCTTGCCATTAGCTGTATAAAACAATTCTTCAGTGTTAAATGAATAAGGACTGCTCTAGAACATTCACCGTTCTTTCACTCTATTAGCAGTTCTGTCAGTGTATTTGAAAGCAAGGGAGATTTCAGCTTAAGCACAACCACATGTTTATCCCTGCACACAAACAAAATTATTGTAAAAAAAAAAAAAAAAAAAATAAAACTGAGTGATCGACGATTATTATTTTTTTTTGTTGAGCTGACCATTTCTGTTTAAAATCATTATAGTGTTAAATGAAGAGACCTGCTCTACAAGTAAGAACAGCCTGGATTATCTCATAACAGAATCTATACATCTAAGTAATTGTGCAGCAAAGGGAGATTGTAGCTCAATTTTAAGGATGCTTAAGAACCCCTTGTGTTTGTATCCCAGCTACCCTAACACAATCAACTCTAAAAAAATATACATAGGCATATATATATATTTTTTATTTAATTGTTTAGCCTGACATTACAGTATGAAATAATTCTATAGTGTTATATCAAGAGACCTGCTATATGTTTATAATCTCTGAGAAACAAGAGAAAAAAATCTGAGCATTTCAGAAATATGATGTTTAACAATGTAATGGTAAATGGACTGATTAATACGCTTCTAGCCGATTTTCTCAGCCAAAGCTTTACTATTACACATTCACCATTCTACCACACTCATATAATTCTTTTTTCCAGACCACCTCACCTCTGTAAACAGAGTGAAGGCTTAGTGTCTCTGCATTCCAGTCAGCTGTCTCAGTATCACTAGAGTCTCTATAGTCACATAGCACATCGCAACGTTTCCTCTGGACAGTAACGGGTCAAAACCACCTTCAATGCAAATCTTTGTCAAAAAATTGTGGGAAAAAAAAAGTTGAATTTAAAAAAGCTCTGATCCTAGATTCGCCCAAGATTTAACAGTATTCTAAGAACTATCTCAGTTGATTCTTCTATCTGTATTTTAACAGTATCTTCGCAGTATCACACACACACACACACACACACACACACACACACACACAACACACACACACAAGTATCCACTCTCCGACCAGCTCGTGCACACTGACTCAAGTTTCTCGCAGTAGAAAACGAGAGGAGGAGATTCCAGTTGGAAACTGGAGACGCGCCCGACACCAACTCACCCTACACGGACTGTGTGTGCTGTGTGATGGTGTGTGATGTGTGTGTGTGTGTGTGTGGTGTGGGTGGATTGTTGTGTGGTTGGATGTGGTGCGTACTTGGTATGTGTGTGTGTGTGTGGTGTGTGTGTGTGTGTGTGTGTGTGTGTGTGTGTGTGTGTGTGTGTGTGTGTGTGTGTGTGTGTGTGTGTGTGTGTGTGTCGCGCGTGTGTGTCCGTTCACTTCTTACCTTTGAAGTTGTCCGCGTGCGTTCTGCCCGTTAGTCCAAGTGAAATCAGCGCGAGCCACAAAGTTCCAAATCGCTCCATGATCAACTCCCGACTAACAGAGAGAGCGCTACTTTCTGCCTCTTCTTTCCTGCTTAGTTGTCTAACTCACACGCACACATATCACACACCACAATTCACAACACGCTCACACACACGACGTAACAGACAACAGAGAGAAGGAATGGATGATAGAAATCGTAGTTGTTAAAGCTCCAGACCACTCGCAGACACGGAGACTACTGCTCGTTTACAAGCTGTCGAC
>CM047525.1:26247587-26250087 GCA_026122265.1 Ammodytes dubius
GTTTAAAGGAATACTTCACCCATACGGAACCAGCGTTCTATCATTATAAAATCACTATTATAATATAATGAATGAGGTTTTTCTTCCCTCAGTCTTCCCTCAGTCTTCCCTTGGCCCAGCTGTCCTGTTAATCCTAACCCTTACTGTGATGTCACAAGAAGGAAAATCTAGGGTTAAACAGTGAGACCATAAAACACTCTTTCTGCCTTTTCTCAGGCTAGGATGATCCGATTTGATTTTTTTTTTGCACATTTATACTACATAGGATCTCAGAGTTCAATACACCTTCATATTCCAACCGGTGAAGTAGGTCTTTAAATTTAGTTTTCTAATTTACATGTGCCCAAACTGAGATGATAAAGTCTGGAGCTGATTTTCTAGCCTTTCTTGGTTTAATTATTTACGTATTAAACCAAGAAAAAGCTTTTTTTTTTTTTTTTTTTTGGAACACACATAAAAACTATAAACAACACTTGTTTTTAATAACATTTTGTCATCTTGGTCCTTGTAGCAACCGAACTAGAACCAGAATAGTAAAGCCGTCAGTTTGTTTTTATACTATTGAGAGAATTTGCGAATCAAGAAGTTAAATAAAATAAAAAAAACTTTTAAATAATAAAGTTTTAAAGTTTTTTTTTACCACATTTTTTGCCATAACTTTAATAATTCAGAAAGTGTTTAAAACCCAAATTTTTCGATATAATGCTGTTATAACTGGCATGTTACTGTGAAAAAAGTCAATAAAGATCTAAGTGTAAAAAAAAAAAAAAAAATCCAAATTTTTCATGTAATTTTTGTCCTTGTAGCCCCCTGAGCCGGACTAGAACCAGAGTAGTGAAACCTTCAGTGAGGCTGTCTCAGAGCCCGCTTTACATTGTGTTTACCACCTAACATTGTCATATTCCAAGTGCCTTCGTCAATTCAAGCGTTGTTTATGTATTTTTTGTGCTTGTCTTTTTGTACGAGCATTACTTTGTGTATTTTATATTTATTATTAGTGAATGAAAAAGTGGAGAAAAAAAAACATCAGTACATTTTTTTTGATTTTTTTTTGATTTATAAAGTTATGAAGAAAAAGTGTTTAAAAACCAAATTATAAAATGTTTGTCTTTTTTAAGTTTTAAGTAACCGAACTAGAACCAGAATAGTGAAGCCGTCAGTTTGTTTTTTTACTATTGAGAGAATTTGCGAATCAAGAAATAAAAAAAAATAAAAAAACGGGAAAAAAAAACTTTAAAATAATAAAGTTTTAAAGTTTTTTTTTTACCACATTTTTTGCCATAACTTTAATAATTCAGAAAGTGTTTAAAACCCAAATTTTTCATGTCATTTTTGTCCTTGTAGCCCCCTGAGCCGGACTAGAACCAGAGTAGTGAAGCCTTCAGTGAGACTGTCTCCGAGCCTGTCCCCTTCCAGACCTCGCTCACAGAGAGGGAAACCCCCCGCGCCCCCACCACAACAACCACAACGTAAACAAAGCCTCTGTGAGTCACCTGACCCTCTCAACCAATCAGAGGAGGAGGAGGAAGGGGAGGGGGAGGAGCCAGCAGACGCCACCGACCCAACATGGAACCCAGCCCAAGGAGGTTAGGACATGTGTTATTTTAGATTTAGATTAGACTTTTACATTGTGTGGTGTGTGTGTGTGTGTGTGTGTGTGTGTGTGTGTGTGTGTGTGTGTGTGTGTGTGTGTGTGTGTGTGTGTGTGTGTGTGTGTGTGTGTGTGTGTGTGTGTGTGTGTGTGTGTGTGTGTAGGTGTGTGTGTGTGTGTAGGTATAGGTGTGTGTGTGTGTGTGTGTGTGTGTGTGTGTAACATGGAGGCCTGTTCAAGTACACTATTATTTTAGAGAAACTTTTACATTTCTCCGGTGGTGTAGTGGATAGAGCGTGTACCATATTGGCTCCGGCCTTCGTTGCAGTGGTCACGGGTTCAAATCTGACCCGTGGACCTTTACTGCAGGTCATCCCCTCTCTCTCTCTCTCTCTCTCTCTCTCTCTCTCGCTCTCTCTCTCTCCTCGCTCGCTCTCTCTCTTTCTTTAAAAAATAATCTTAAAAAAAATTATATATACTTTTTTCCCCTCCCTAGGATCCCCCCCCTCGGCTGTGGCCCTGATGGACTCAGTTTCCCAGGATGCATCAGTGAAGCTGGAGAGGCCATGGAGCACTGTGTGTGACGTGTGTGGGAAAGTCATGAAGAATAAATCCAGTCTGCAGCGCCACTCCTTCATACACACAGGTAGGTGAGAGGTGTGTGTGTGTCTGTCTGTCTGTCTGTCTGTCTGTCTGTCTGTCTGTCTGTCTGTCTGTCTGTCTGTCTGTCTGTCTGTCTGTCTGTCTGTCTGTCTGTCTGTCTGTCTCTCCTTCATACACACAGGTAGGTGAGAGGTGTGTGTGTGTGTGTGTGTGTGTCTCTCCTTCATACACACAGGTAGGTGAGAGGTGTGTGTGTCTGTCTGTCTGTCTGCCTGTCTGTCTGTCTGTCTGTCTGTCTGTCTGTCT
>CM047525.1:26255087-26268800 GCA_026122265.1 Ammodytes dubius
GGGAGCCAATGAGGACGAGGGAGAGACTGTGGGAGCCAATGAGGAAGAGGGAGAGAAAGTTTCAACCAATCAGGAAGAGGATGGGACTTCAGCAGTAGCCAATCAGGAGATGGCAGAGGAGGAGGAAGGGGAGGCGGCTATTCTGTTTGATGACGTCATCAGCTACAAACAGGAAGAGACAGTGGTCGCCATAACGGAGACTGAGGTCGCTATGGAGACTGTTGTCGCTATGGAGACTGTGGTCGCTATGGACGACACAGACAATAACAACAGCTGTGAGGACAGCAACCAATCGGAGGCTGTCGTCACCTGATTGGATGAATACATTTTTTTTTGTGAATGTGTGATTTAATTTTGAATTTGACGTCAACAAAATGATGAACATTTAAGCCGCTTGTTTCCACTGAGTAACTGAGTAAGGGCCTGTAAAGTGCTGTACCTATTTCTGTCACCCTTTGTTTCGGGTACCAAGCCTTGGCAAATGGGTGGTTGCTATGGAGACTGTGGACGACACAGACATGAGACGGTGGATGATGACGTCATCACATAGTGGAACTAAAGAAAACTAAATTTGGATATGAACTGAATATGAGAAAATTGAAGGCTAAGTAATTTTGGTTCGGTACGGGAAGGTTTGCATTTGTTTTACACTGTTAAAGCTGGGGTTTGTGATTTCTGATTGGTCAAAGTTAACATGAGCTGTACACTTTGACCAATCAGAGTGAGGCTCCGATTCTCTGTTCTTATTGGCTGTTGGGACTGTCCATTCACTTTGGCACGACTTTGTTGGTGTAGAGCGTGTCAGGGATGGACCATAGGGGAGGGACCAAAGAGAATAAGTGGAGCGGTTGAGGTATTTGGATTCAAATCTCTATCCCAACTGCCATTTTCTCCCCAAATCCTCCACCCCAGCTTTAAGAGTCCCAAGAGATGCCGTAGATATTTTTGCCAACAGCTGTGAGGAGAGCAGCCAATGGGATGAGACGCTGTTATAACTTGATTGAACTGTTTGAAATGAGAAACTAAATGTGATTAAGCATGAATGGGACAAGAAATAAAATCCTGAGATCATCTTAGCCTGGCGAATATGAGAAAATTGAAGGCTATTTATGTCTCTCTCTCTCTCTCTCTCTCCCTCTCTCTCTCTCTCTCTCTCTCTCTCTCTCTCTGTGTGTGTCTCTCTCTCTCTCTCTCTGTCTCTCTCTCTCTCTCTCTTGTGTGTTGTCTCTCTCTCTCTCTCTCTCTCTCTCTCTCTCTCTCTCTCTCTCTCTCTCTCTCTCTCTCTCTCCTCTCTCTCTCTCTCTCTCTCTCTCTCTCTCCTCTCTCTCTCTCTCTCTCTCTCTCTCTTTGTTTGACAACCGACCCCATGAAGGGGTCGGTTGTCAAACACTATGGGGTTGTTTGTCATTATGTTATCTTAATGGGAATAATCTTAAAAAGAAGGCAAGAAAGTAGAACTAAATTTGAAAGTTTAATTGCATTGTCAAGTTGACAAATAGGCCTACATAACTTAATGTAGCCTTGGCAGCTGGTCTAGTTTGGCATGCACTGGGTTGTTTTGATTTTGTTGCCCTTTTTTCTTTTGCATGCTAGCTGCCTTTTCCTGCTCTATTCTTTCCTTCTCTGGGGTGTCAGTGAGGATACAGCTTTTCAATTTATTTCGTTATTGGGTTCCTTTTCTGGCTGCAGCCTTGAGATAACATGTGACAATCAACCCCCCAAAAAATGTGACGACCAACCCCAACTGGAATTTCTTGCTAGCATCAAGGCCAACAACCATCTGACAACTAATTAGCTTTCTAACCACAATCTAAACTGTAGTTTACCCTTCACACTTTGTATGGGTAACAAGTGTTTTGTTATAAACCCATTGTGTAAAAACCTAGAAGAAAAATACTGAGGAGCTAAATATTTTCAATTTGACATGAAAAACACAAACAGTCGTCTCACCTCAAATTCAGCAGTCTAACTCCAAGGAAGACTATGTAGGTGACCTCTGATCCCAATTCTGGATATTTACATACCAAAATTTCACAGACAGCGCCTTCTGGTTCCGAGATATAACGATTGTGACAACCAACCCGTGTGACAAATTACCCCGTTCTCCCCTACCTCAGTCTCCGGATTAAAAGCTTGGATGTTCACAAGCTACCCAGCAGTGTCAAAATAATTAAAATTTGATCCATAATTAATTACATATTAATGAAAAAACTGTTGTAGTCCAATAACATTCTACATTTTCTAATGTAGGACTTTAGCTTCTATGAAAATGTATTAAAGTAAAAAAAGTATTTTACTTAAACACCCCGTACCTGTATCTGAATATAAACTTAGGAAAGTCAGAATATAAGTAGAGCTGACTTTAAACTGCTGCATTTTAATCAAACCAACATATAATAAAGATATTTATACAAGTATACAAGTGAATGTATAACATAAATAAATTAAACTTTCAGATCACTCCTCAGACCAATGAAGGTAAATACTGGAAAAGGCTCAAAGTGTTTAAATGCTCTGAGCAATAAAAACTTCTGTCTTGTTTTATTACGACTTAAAGCAATTTTGTTTTCTTCATTCAATCTGTTGATATTTAAATGACACCAACAATATTAATGAAATGTCCAGAGATGCTTTGCAGTGATGTTTAATGACAAAGGAATCAGACAAATTACATGACATGAAATTTGTCTTCATTCAGTTGCAGATTTGAACATTTATGATGTTCTTGTATGAAGGAAAGTGAGAAGTTAACTTGACTTTGCTGCAGTGATTCAGATTACGATTATGATCATTTTCAAAACGCGCTCTACACACTATACACCACAGGAGCGCCCCAAGATTATGATCATTTAAGTACCAGAATTATTATAGAAATTTAAAACCTGCATTAACATCATGTAGATGAAGATGTTTGTGTGTTACATGGTGAAAAGCATATGGCCACTGAAGGTGTTGTAGTGGTCGATGTTGTCATACACTCCATACCCGGCCCGCAGATGCACAGACACGACATCTCCAGCCTCCAGGAGCAGTGAGGCCCCGTTAGAAGCAGACTGTACACCGGTCCCCTGGTACTCATATGCAGTGAAGATGTTCTCTGTGTTCTTCACCAAATAGGCGCTGGTAACATAACTACTTCCTTGTCCATAAATGTACATCTCGAAGTGATAGGCTCCTTTCAGCGGCGCAGTGAAGGCACCTGTGGAACGGGTTTTCATTTTAAAGCGAGACACTGCAGGTGAATAGGGTTGAACATTTAAATGTGTAGATATTACCATGAAAACTTGCCAGTTGGTTACTGACATCATAAAATATATATATATTTTTTTTTGAGAAATTCTTGAAATAATTTGCATATTTGCAAAAATCAAATCAATTATTTGTAAATTTGCATCTCTTTTTAAAACCCAAAATCTAGATGTTGGATAGAGCCAGAGTTAAAATCTTTTAATCTTCTAATTTTTTCAACATATTAGTTTCCAAAGTTTTAACAGGACAGATTTTGGATACAGACTTTATCATTTTATAAATCACAAGAATAATAGATACAGCTCATTAACAATGCTTTTTCAGCATATTTGTAAGAAGGAAAAGTCTCATAAATCAGACAGTGAACAACATATGAACAAATCCTTCTGTAATAACCTTCAGAATAGTGCTGAGAATGATTATGGAAAGTTTAGTTGATGTAAGTGCTTTAGAAGTTGTGATTTTTGAGTATTGAAAAAACTTATGTTGAAATGATGGCTGTTAATAATATGGTTGTATAGGAGAAATAATGTAATGGAGGCTAAAAAGATACATATCTCAAAGTTAACCATTGCTTGAAATTGAATTATGGTTTTGCCTGCTGTATATCGCCTTAAATGAAACTGTTTTCACCATCGACCAAAACTGAAATATCTAGTCCAGGTACCTGTGACTGGGCTGTAGGCGTTTCCAATGTTGGTGACGACGTGTTTGTAGACCAGAGGAGTTTGTTGGTTTAAAGGTCCAATGGTTTGACCGCCGCCAGAAGCCACCAGAGAGGCAGAGAAAGCCACCTGTTTACCTGAGAGAGAGACAGAGAGAGAGAGAGAGAGAGAGAGAGATTCAGCTGTTTATCGTCAATCGGTCAATTAACATTTATTTAGGTCCAAACTGCTTTACATCAAGGAAACAATAGGGAGAGGGAGAGAGAGGGAGATATAGAGGGAGAGAGAGGGAGGGAGAGAAAGAGACACAGATGTGATGATTTCCACACACCTTGTAGCTGATCCTCCTGTTTGTCCAGTTTTGCTGCTTGTTCTGAAAAAAATAATAAAACGTTTGATTCCACTGCAGCAGCAATTGGGAGAATTTTACACATTTGAGGAAACAATCAAATGTAACATACAGTAAAATGAGTAAAGCTTACACAACAGCAGGAGGAAAATGTCTCAGTGCTACTGTGTATTAACCCTTTAGGCGCCGGGTTTTATTTTTAAAAATACTAGATTTTGACACTTAAATTTCAGAAGGCTCTGATTGAAATTGGTTTGAGATAGAGACAAAGTGTAAATGAGACAAATATTGAGAATGACCTAAAGTTTATCTGGGGAGTACATTTTCCCATCTAATTAGCATATTATGACGTCATATGGTGGCGGCCATGTTGGATTATGTAATTTCCATGAAATACCTGATATTTTGAAAGAGAGTTGAATGTATTTAATCAGATTCACCCCTCCAACCATTTGTAATGATGTCCACTTTGTCGTAAGCCAACAGTTGTAATTATCATCATTATTATCATTATAATATGATAATATTGATATATATAATGCTGCGTCGCATGGCTGCACCACTGCTGCGCATGGACGCACCGTGACCGGGGCCGTAGAAAGAGTGAACACTAAACTCCCTACTCGTCAACTTTTTGCTTGCCATATCTCTAAATAACTCCTAAATCCAGCAATACAGCTGCAGCATAAATAGCTTCGTGGCACACTATCTCCGATTTCGCACCTAACAACAGCGCGATTCATTTGCAGCCTGGACGCGGAGGTGTTTCTCCTCTCTGCTCTGACAGCAGGCTGGGACTCGCTCCGAGGGGCTGCTCCGAGACTGACCGCCTCCGAGTGCTCTTAGACGGGGAGGGGCTCTCGGCAACACCCGCTGCTCGTTGAGCAATGAGCACAGTAACTGCAGAGTGAAACGTGCTTTCACGTCAGAGTCTCTAAACACCACAAAAGTTTTCAATAAAACCAGAAAAAATCGCTTGGAGGATATGACAAAAAAAGTTTTGATGGGATTTTTTTTTTTTTTTTTGGATGGGATTTCCGGATTTCCGCGAATATTTTGCATTGAAGGATGACGTTTTTCTGAGCTAAGGTCTAGGTATGGGATGTCTGCCAACTTGTGGAGGGGAGTTTGAACAAAATATAACACTCTATTTAGAGAAAACAGCTGTTTTATTCAGTAAAGCGTCTTGTCGCAATTTTGCGACTTTGGCGCCTAAAGGGTTAAAAGTCTTTCTAAATGAATACGTTTTCAGGTTAGATTTAAACTGGGCTGCGTCTGTGATGGTGTTAATGTCAGGGGGAGACATGTGCTATAGTCTCGGGCAGCAACTGTTAAAGTGTGATCACCCCAAAGTTTGTACCTCGACCGTGGGACTTTAAAAGAAGTTGCTTGGATGACCACAGTGACCTGCTGTCACTTTATCAAGATTTCTTTAGTAATGAAAATATATTCTGGTTAGGTATGTTTGAACATGTTTTTGTTAGAGGAGGAGATGTGATTAATCCACAAACCTTGCAGCTGTTTCTTCAGCTCATCAACCTCAGTCTGCTGATTCGCTGCTTGTTCTGAAATAAAACAACACAGATAAAGTGTGTTTGAGAGAGAGAGAGGGAGAGAGGGAGAGAGGGAGAGAGGGCAGAGAGAGGGAGGGAGGGAGAGAGGGAGAGAGGGCAGAGAGAGAGAGGGAGAGAGAGAGAGAGAGACACAGATGTGATGATTTCCACACACCTTGCAGCTGATCCTACTGTTTGTCCAGTTTTGCTGAAAATTGTTGTTCTGAAAATATAAATACAACGTTTGATTCCACTTCCAAAGCGTTTACATTGTGCTTGATTTCTCACTGTTACTTTAATAGTCATCCCTACAATTTATATGAGACTGTCCACCGCGACCCATTACATCTAAGCGTAACATACATTTAAAAACCAATTGCAGAGGGATTCTCTTTGGTCTAATGTGGAAGTGGAATATTTCATGCAAATTTGTCCAGATGAAAATATTCAAAAACAATCATTTAGCCTTCAAGTAGCTTATGCTCCAAATCCCAAATGCGCTTAGGTGTTGTGTTGGTACAGGCCAGTGGGGGAGTAGGGGGGGAGGGGCAATCGTACTTGAGTACGGTACAGGGCAACTTTGCCTGGTGTGAGTGTGCCCTTAGAAGAAGTTGCTTGGATGACCACAGTTAAGGTGCGAACACACTAGGCACTTTACACGCGTACAGACGCGTATAAAATCGTCCGTTTTTCCATAGGGAACCATTGGTTTACGCGCGTACATGGCGCGTAGATGGGTCACTCGCGCTAAGGCAACATTTTAGCCGCGTTGGCCGCTTATGAGCCGCGTATATACGCACCTACGCGCCTACGCGCGGAGTTCAAAAAATTTAACTTTTTATGCTCCTACGCGTGACGATTAGCCGCGTTGGCCAATCAGCGTTGGGCTTGACCCGACGTCACATACATTGGCACGGTCGGAGAACAGTGTACTGTACACAGAGGCTGATGAGAGACACCGAGGAGGAAAATGTATTGCAGGCGGCCGGTGCTGTATGACAGCCGCTCGGGAATAGAAGACGTGGGGAGAGTAAACCAGGAGAATGGACTTCCTGGTTAATTCAGTGAATATGTGCGGCTGTGCTTTAGCCGATAAACTAAGTTAGCGCCGTATAGCATTAGTTAACTCACCCGGTTGTGTGCGGGCGGCTAGCGCCTCATATTATGAACCCAAACATGACGACTGTCCGCGGGACTTTCACGACAAGTACACGAAGCACCGGTGTTTATCTACGCCAGCCACGGTCCCCTGTCACGGTCCCCTGTCACAGCCAGGTAGGGTAATTTTGGCTACTTGCCTTTATGTTGTGCCGCCGTGCACCGATGCTGCTGTAACTGTGTTTGTTATGTAGCTGCCGTGAATATGCAATGCTGTTTTAATGCTAGGCTATTTGTGCTGTTCAGTTTGTCTTTTGGCACAGTTGTTGGCCGTGGTGTTGTTGTTTTTGTGCGGACATGCACGCTGTTGTGTCGGGTCGGGTCTGATCGCAGCCATGGTTGATAAGGGAAATACAATATCGGGAGGGAGACTAGGCACGTTACGCGCGTAGAACCATTTTTGACACAAAATGATCAAGCAACATTTTAGCTGCGTTACGCACGTAAATCTTACGCGTGTAAAGTGCCTAGTGTGTTCGCACCTTTAGATTTAAACTGGGATCCACTTTGATGGTGTTAATGTCAGGGGGGGGACATGTGCGACCACCCCAAAGTTTGTACCTGGACCGTGGGACTTTAAAAGAAGTTGCTTGAAAATCCACAGTGAAAATGTTTGAACAGGTTTTTGTTAGAAGAGGAGACGTGAATCCACAAACCTTGCAGCTGTTTCTTCAGCGTCTCAGCCTCAGTCTGCTGATCTGAAAAAAAAACAACACAGATAAAGTTTGAGAGAGAGAAGGAGGGAGAGAGAGGGAGAGAGGGAGAGAGAGAGAGAGAGGGAGGGGAGAGAGAGAGAGAGAGAGAGAGAGAGAGAGAGAGAGAGAGATCAGAGCAGATTAAGGCAGAGCCAATGGGAGGCCTCGCTCATGATGTCATCCTTTAGAATCCTCTGACATCACTCTCTCATCAGCTGTTCACAGCAACAACACTGAGTTTTAAAAATAGATGTAAACAAGTGAAAACTAGAAAATGTGTGAAAATGAAAAGGTCTAGTCATGCAATCAGCATCAGTTGTGTGTAACTGTATCTGTGCCTGTCTGTCAGTTGAGTGGATAGATAGATAGATAGATAGATAGATAGATAGATAGATAGATAGATAGATAGATAGATAGATAGATAGATAGATAGATAGATAGATAGATAGATAGATAGATAGATAGATAGATAGATAGATAGATAGATAGATAGATAGATAGATAGATAGATAGATAGATTAATCCACAAACCTTGCAGCTGTTTCTTCAGCTCATCAACCTCAGTCTGCTGATTCGCTGCTTGTTCTGAAATAAAACAACACAGATAAAGTGTGTTTGAGAGAGAGAGAGAGAGAGAGAGAGAGAGAGAGGGAGGGAGGGAGAGAGGGAGAGAGGCAGAGAGAGAGGGGGGAGAGAGAGAGGGAGAGAGGGAGAGACACAGATGTGATGATTTCCACACACCTTGCAGCTGATCTTACTGTTTGTCCAGTTTTGCTGAAATTTGTTGTTCTGAAAATATAAATACAACGTTTGATTCCACTTCCAAAGCGTTTACATTGTGCTTGATTTCTCACTGTTACTTTAATAGTCATCCCTACAATTTATATGAGACTGTCCACCGCGACCCATTACATCTAAGCGTAACATACATTTAAAAACCAATTGCAGAGGGATTCTCTTTGGTCTAATGTGGAAGTGGAATATTTCATGCAAATTTGTCCAGATGAAAATATTCAAAAACAATCATTTAGCCTTCAAGTAGCTTATGCTCCAAATCCCAAATGCGCTTAGGTGTTGTGTTAGTACAGGCCAGTGGGGGAGTAGGGGGGGAGGGGCAATCGTACTTGAGCAACTTTGCCTGGTGTGAGTGCGCCCTTAGAAGAAGTTGCTTGGATGATCACAGTTAGATTTAAACTGGGTTCCACTGTGATGGTGTTAATGTTAAGGGGGGAGGGGACATGTGCGACCACCCCAAAGTTTGTACCTCGACCGTGGGACTTTAAAAGAAGTTGCTTGAAAATCCACAGTGAAAATGTTTGAACAGGTTTTTGTTAGAAGAGGAGACGTGAATCCACAAACCTTGCAGCTGTTTCTTCAGCATCTCAGCCTCAGTCTGCTGATCTGAAAAAAAAACAACACAGATAAAGTTTGAGGGAGAGAGAGAGAGAGAGAGAGAGACACACAGATGTGATGATTTCCACACACCTTGTAGCTGATCCTCCTGTTTGTCCAGTTTCGCTGCTTGTTCTGAAAAAAATAATAAAACGTTTGATTCCACTGAAGCAGCAATTGGGAGAATTTTACACATTCGAGGAAACAATCAAATGTAACATAGAGTAAGATGAGTAAAGCTTACACAACAGCAGGAGGAAAATGTCACAGCGCTACTGTGTATTAAAAGTCTTTCTAAATGAATACGTTTTCAGGTTAGATTTAAACTGAGCTGCGTCTGTGAGGAGGAGACGTGGATCCACAAACCTTGCAGCTGTTTCTTCAGCGTCTCAGCCTCAGTCTGCTGATCTGAAGAGAAAACAGCACAGATAAAGTTTGAGAGAGAGAAGGAGGGAGAGAGGGAGGGAGAGAGAGAGAGAGAGAGAGAGAGAGAGAGAGAGGGAGACACAGATGTGATGATTCCACTGCAGCAGCAATTGGGAGATTTTTACACATTTGATATTTGAAAATATTTGTTAAATAAATTGCAGGGGAGAACGGGGGAATGTGAGACATCGGGTAATGTGAGACACCCCCTGTATCAAGGCAACGGAACACATTTTTGGTCATGTGAGATATATGTTTACAAGCCGCTCTCATTTCCCCGTGGCCATGGAAGAGAGGACCTCATGGTGATGTTGTAAGAATGTTTTTTCAACCTTTTAATTATTTTTTGCATATAAAAGTACATTTTCCTGCTGTCAACTTAATCAACTGTTGTGCCAAAGCAAATTGAATCAGGTAGAAAAACTTCTATCATACATGTTGATGAACTACCAACATATGAAACCATGTGATGATGATCACTGAAGATTGGGCAAGAGGTAATTTTTTCTCAAATTGTGGCAGTGGGGTAAAGTGAGACAAATGCTGTGGGGTAAAGTGAGACAGTGTCTATGCCCTCTTTTAATGAATCCATTATATTTGAGGTAGCAAGGAGACTAGTGGGCCAGAGGTGGGGGTTGATGGTTATAGGGGTGTCAGCAAGGGCATGGTTTGGCAGGTATGTATGTGGGGGACAGGAGAGTGACCTTTAACATCAATAGACTCTAAGTAATATGTCTTTATTAAATGAATGATCCCAATAAAACAAATGCAGAAAAATATTAATCAAAAACTCAAAAGATGAAAAAATGACAGCTGGGTCTAGTCCTGTGTTCTGAGTCCCAGGCTGTTCAAGCTGGTTCTGATTGTTCTTTGCTCTGACCCCAGACACTACCTGGCTCTAAGGGTCCTGTGTTCTGACCCCCAGACTGTGTTTTAATCAAACTGGTTCTATCTGTCATTTAAATATTAATTATTGAATATGAATTATATGTTGTATTTGATCAGAGTTACTTTCAAGTGTTTAGAAAAATGTTGCTAAATTGACCAAACCCCATGATTCTGTTACTCGTCCGACATTAGTTTTGGAATATTTGTCAACTTTTTTTTTGAAACAATCATATTTTCACTGTTCGTCCTGAATACATTCTGATAACGTACATTTCTAGGAAACATCCTGAATTAATGGGAAATGTGTACATTTGACTGATAAGTCACTTTGGCTCGCTAAAAGGAGAGCAAATGTAAAAAGTGTCTCACATTACCCCGTTCTCCCCTACTATTTCCTTAGAAAAAATAGCCCAGCTTTAATAGTTGAGCACATATACAGGTCAAGCCTTGTATAAAGCAAGCAGATGTGCCCACTCCCATATACACAAGTGTTTAAACTTGAACATTTTCCCTAAATTTGGAACAAACATCTCTTAACCACTACACCACGAGCGAACAAATACAAATTTTTTGCATCAACTTTTAAGACTTCATCTACTTCAATTGCTAGAAAAAAACTTAAAGTTGTGAACCAATTGATCTTTGTAGTACACTATTAGCCTGACAGACACTGTACCTTTATTCTCTGCTTGCAGGTATCTCATCTCCACCCTCGTCTCAGCCAGTGAGGCGGTGAGCTCTCTCAGTGCAGCGTGGACGTCCTGTAGGTCCGACAGAATCTCATTCTCTTCGGCGTAGACGGAGCAGACGAGCATCAAAAGCACAAGGACCTTCATCATGACGCTGATGGTTGAACTGTGTGATGTGTTAACCTGTGATGTGTTTATGTAGAACAGAAGAAAGAGGCGTGGAGGAAAAGGACGTGGACAAATGAACATAGTAGACTTCATATCAGACTTATTTTGTGAATCATTAACTCACTGGGAATATTTTTTATTTGGGGAAGTTTGTGCCAACCAGTGTTGGAGTGTGAACAGGTAAACACTGGTTTCATCCAGTTTCATCAGTCTAGACAAATACTTATCTAAAGAGTTGTTAGCCACGTCAGCTACTTTTAGGCACTGTTGGGAAAACCAACAGCTGCTTTCCTAAGAGAGGAGTTGGGAACACTGCCTGCATTTTACATGGTTGATTGCAGAGCTCACTGTCTGATTGTTATCAACATTAAACTAGAGATTTCCTGCTGAGAATGTGTGTGAACACTGGATGCTGACAAGCTGACGAGCTATAGTCTGGTGGACAAAAATCTCTCTCCCTCTCTCTCTCTCCTCTCTCTCTCTCTGTCTCTCTCAGTCTCTCTCTGTCTCTCTTGGTCTGTCTCTCTCTGTCTCTCTTCGGTCTGTCCTCTCTCTCCCTCTCTCTCTCTCCCTCTCTCTCTCTCTGTCTCTGTCTCTTCTCTCTCTCTCTCTCCCTCTCGCTCTCTCTCTCTCTCTCTCCCTCTCGCTCTCTCTCTCTCTCTCTCTTTTTATTTGGGGAAGTTTGTGCCAACCAGTGTTGGAGTGTAAACAGGTAAACACTGGTTTCATCCAGTTTCATCAGTCTAGACAAACACTTATCTAAAGAGTTGTTAGCCACGTCAGCTACTTTTAGGCTGTTGGGAAAACCAACAGCTGCAGTCAAGGTCAGTAGTTAAGGGTGAATCCAATGTTTTTCCGAAAATGAAGGCCCAATATCTGAAACTGTGACTATATAGGCTAACTGGGGCCTATGTTGCATACACATTGTGTAGAGTTTGATGAGTTTTAATGTTGTTAATTTACCCAGACATTGGCTTAAAAGTCTGTAAAACAGTGTAAAAAACCCACAATTTCCAACTGTGGCCCGTTTATTTTTATTTATTTATACATACATTCTGATATCCACACAAATAGTTCAGTACTGTCCAAATCAACTAACATACTTGTATAATTATCTTTATTATATGTTGGTTTGATTAAAATACAGTTTAAAATCAGCTCTACTTGTAATCTGACTTTCCTAAGCTTATATTCAGAAACAGGTACGGGGTGTCAAAGGAAAATATTTCACCATTTTCATAGAAGCTAATGTACATTAGAAAATGTAGAATTTTATTGGACTGTTTTTGTATTTATTTGTAATTATGGCGCCAATTTGAATCATTTTAACACTGCTGGGTAGGTTTTGAACATCCAAGCAAATGTTAGAAAATGCTCCGTGCAGTGTAAACAAATATTCAAGACACTTTTAAACTTGTATACATTGTAACAAAGCTTAACAGAGCTGGCCCTTTTCAGCCTAGTGAGTATGAGAAAGCACAGCACATTGTCGGTTAAAGATCTCTATCAAAGTGGATTAAAATTAATTATTGAATTAATTTCCTTACATAATTTCTTTTAAATCAAACAAGCAGTTTGGGGTTCAGTGTCTTGCTCAAGGACACAATGGTAGAGATGGTGGGGCACCGTAGATGTAATAGCAGCCACCACTAGTTTTACTACAAACACCCTCCTGTCCGGTGCCGGGGATCCAACCAGAGACCTCATGGTTAGTGGGAGGAGGAACCAGAGACCTCATGGTTACTGGGAGGAGGAACCAGAGACCTCATGGTTACTGGGAGGAACCAGAGACCTCATGGTTACTGGGAGGAACCAGAGACCTCATGGTTACTGGGAGGAGGAACCAGAGACCTCATGGTTACTGAGAGGAGCCAGAGACCTCATGGTTACTGGGAGGAACCAGAGACCTCATGGTTACTGGGAGGAGGGACCAGAGACCTCATGGTTACTGGGAGGAGGAACCAGAGACCTCATGGTTACTGGGAGGAGGAACCAGAGACCTCATGGTTACTGGGAGGAGGAACCAGAGACCTCATGGTTACTGGGAGGAGGAACCAGAGACCTCATGGTTACTGGGAGGAGGAACCAGAGACCTCATGGTTACTGGGAGGAACCAGAGACCTCATGGTAACTGGGAGGAGGAACCAGAGACCTCATGGTTACTGGGAGGAGGAACCAGAGACCTTGTGGTTACTGGGAGGAGGAACCAGAGACCTCATGGTAACTGGGAGGAGGAACCAGAGACCTCATGGTTACTGGGAGGAGGAACCAGAGACCTCATGGTTACTGGGAGGAGGAACCAGAGAACTCATGGTTACTGGGAGGAGGAACCAGAAACCTTGTGGTTACTGGGAGGAGGAACCAGAGACCTCATGGTCTCGTCGTAATGTGTGAACTTGATGTTGGTTCAAGATGATTTTTGTTCTTTAATAAAAAAGATGAAAAAAATTATCAAACGTTTAATTTTAATTACTTTTTTTT
>CM047525.1:26271400-26273900 GCA_026122265.1 Ammodytes dubius
GCACACAGACACACACACACACACACTCTCACATGCGCGCACTACAATTCACTTTATTTTATATTTTAAGCATTTTATCATTTAAACTTATATCATATTTGAATTGTATTATATGACCTTTCTGATGGCATGTTTTTTCCCTTTTTTGCTGATAGATATTTATTCTACAATATTTATTCCTTATCTTAATGTTTGAAGCATTGTTCTGAACCAACCAGACCAAGTACAACTTTTAGACCAACATTTTTAGGCAACAAATCGAATTCTTCAAACATTTCTTAATAATCAAAAACTCTATTTGGTCCTCACATAGATAGATATACAACAAAGCACATCAGCAGTTTTACTTTTGACCACATAACACACACACACACACACACACACACGCA
This sequence comes from Ammodytes dubius, assembly GCA_026122265.1. Classification (NCBI taxonomy): domain Eukaryota; kingdom Metazoa; phylum Chordata; class Actinopteri; order Uranoscopiformes; family Ammodytidae; genus Ammodytes; species Ammodytes dubius. The sequence goes on from CM047525.1 coordinate 26,271,790, forward strand.
CGCGCACACACACACACACACACACACACACACACACACACACACACACACACACACACACACACACACACACACACACACACACACACCACACACACAGCTGTCGGCCAGCCAAGAAAGATGCATCACGTACAATACTGACACATGTACTACACACTCTCATTACTGCAACAGATGTAGTGAGGTTTTAGTAAGGACCGTTAACCTGTTGCACTGATGTGTGTGTGTGTGTGTGTGTGTGTGTGTGTGTGTGTGTGTGTGTGTGTGTGTGTGTGTGTGTGTGTGTCTCTGTGTTTATTTTATTGAAAGGGCAATTTAAAGTAGCTCCGAAGAACTTTTAAATATTTCTGAAACAGTCTAATTTTTCCTCTGTTGATCATAAAGTACATGTAACAGCAAACGAGACCATCAGTGCAAAAACTTTTTATATAGTTTTTTCTTGATGCCTTTGTCATGGGTATACGCTCACCCAGGAACAACAGCTGGCGTGGTAAAAACACTATCGCTTTACCCGTGAGATGCTGGGAAGCGCCACATATAGGCCTACTCTAGTAACAAATAATTAAACCCAAACGTGACACCAACAGTAACTTTCAGTGCATCGTAAACCCAAAGCAACTGCAGGAAAAGGAACTTAATAAATATTTTTTTATATAAATATAATATATATAAATGTATCTATACTTTCTAAATATAGCTTTACTAAGATCATTAAACCCTTACAGCTATTAAAGGTACCTTTTCTAAAGCTCACTAGCATTAAATCTCTCCAAAACACCATCAAATGGTTGTCTGTGATTTACTCTTAGTGACTTAGGAGTCCTCTCGAGCTTTTCATATATTTAGGAGCTAGTTTTAGCACTAAAATGCTTTGTGAATTACACTTATCTTAAAAAGTGAAACGCCCCTTATTTTTGAGAGTTACTCCTAAATCAGCACGTAAGGACCTACAGTACTCTTAGTCTTCAAATGTTTTGTGAATACGGCCCCTGATCACATTTTTTTTTCCTTCTTCAAAAGTTATTGATTTCGATTGTTGACATTTTGGAAGATGGGGAAAATGTTTTAATAAAAATAGAAAATAAAATTGTTCTGGTTTCTTGTCACTCAAACCAACATTGTTCTCTAGACCCTTAACTTCAATTTAGATGAGAACACTAAGAATTTTTTTTTTTTACCTTAATTAAGACCTTCAATAATTCATGATTTTGATGGTGGCCATTTTGGAAAAAATTGAAAACAAAAGGTTTCTTGAAAATCGAAAAAAAAAATAGTTTATTTAAAAATGATCTTGAAATGACTGAGTGTCCAGACGTCTCACTGTCTTCAAGTGTTACAAGAATCTAGAGGCTGAAGTGGTTATTACACAACAGTATGAGTGTGTGTGTGTGCGGTGTGTGTGTGTGTGTGTGTGTGTGTGTGTGTGTGTGTGTGTGTGTGTGTGTGTGTGTGTGTGTGTGTGTGTGTGTGTGTGTGTGTGTGTGTGTGTGTGTGTGTGTGTGTGTGTGTGTGTGTGTGTGTGTGTGTGTGTGTGTGTATGTTTGTGTGTGGAAAACAGAAAGACATTCGTGGTATTTATCGCTTCATGAAGTGTCTTCTCAGTTGTGGAGATGAGAGGTTTTCTTGAGAAAAATGGCACAAAGGAGTGGTAGTCATACACACACACAATCTGGAGACACACACACACACACACACACACACAATCTGGAGACACACACACACACACACACACACACACACACACACACACACACACACACACACACACAATCTGGAGACACACACACACACACACACACACAATCTGGACACACACACCACACACACACACACACACACACACAATATGGAGACACACACACACACACACACACACACACACTCAAAGACCAAACCCGTTTTTCCTTTTTTTTATAATCTACAAGTGAAACTATTTATGAAAGTATGTGTTTCCACCGGAGGGCTGAGCCGGTGTGATTAAGGAGGATTAGGCAGATGTTTGGACACACACACACACACCTGCCCACACACACACACAGACACACACACACACACACACACACACACAATCTGGAGACACACACACACATACACAAACACACACGCATACA
>CM047525.1:26306400-26308900 GCA_026122265.1 Ammodytes dubius
TTTGGGGGCATTGAACGAACCGGTTTTGTATATTTCCACCTTGGAAATTACGCGCATGGATGTGGACATGGATTTAAAGGTTCAGTGTGCGGCTGTGTCTCAGTTGGTAGAGTGGGTCGGCCGATGATCAAAGGGTTGGAGGTTCAATCCCCGCCCTGCCCTGCCACCTGTGTCATGGTTGGTTGTGTCCTTGGGCAAGACACTTCACCCACCTTGCCTTGTGTGAATGTCGATAGTTAGCCTGCTGCTATCGGTGTATGAATGTGTGTGTGAATGGTAACGTGGGAAAGGAAAACAGGTCTCCCTTGTAAAAGAGTCTCCGGTCTCAATGGGATTTACCTGTAGAAATAAAGGTAAAGAGAGAGAGAGAGAGAGAGAGAGAGAGAGAGAGAGAGAGAGAGAGAGAGAGAGAAGTAGTAGTATGAATAAAGGTTAGAGAGAGAGTAAGTAGTAGTATGAATAAAGGTTAGAGAGAGAGAGTAAGTAGTAGTATAAATAAAGGTTAGAGAGAGAGGTAAGTAGTAGTATGAATAAAGGTTAGAGAGAGAGTAAGTAGTAGTATGAATAAAGGTTAGAGAGAGAGAGTAAGTAGTAGTATGAATAAAGGTTAGAGAGAGAGAGTAGTAGTATGAATAAAGGTTAGAGAGAGAGTAAGTAGTAGTATATGAGTATGAGGTTTTGAACGTGGCCTTTCTTCCCCAGTAGACGTGTCACATCCTTTTGTTGGAATAATTTATTAACGTCTTAATTAAGTCCCGGTTGTGTTGGGTGTTGTACTACCATCTGTACATGACGTCTCTCCCTCTCCATTTCCTGTCCTCCTCTCTCTCTCTCTCTCTCTCTCTCTCTCTCTCCTCTCTCTCTCTCTCTCTCTCCCTCTCTCTCTCTCTCTTCTCTCTCTCTGTCCCTCTTCTCTCCTCTCTCTCTCTCTCTTCCTCTCTCTCTCCTCTCTCTTTCTCCTCTCTCTCTCTCTCTCTCTTCCCTCTCCTCTTCTCTCTCTCCTCTCTCTCTCCTCTCTCTCCTCTCTCTCCTCTCTCTCTCCTCTCTCTCCTCTCCTCTCTTCCTCTCTCTCCTCTCTCTCTCTCTCTCTCTCTCTCTCTCCTCCTCTCTCTCTCTCTCTTATTCTCTCTCTCTGTCTCTTTGATCCACCCTGGAGAAAAAAAAAAAAGAAAAAAAAATGTGAACATGACGAAAGCTTGTTTGAAAGTGTTCTAATGGAGAGACCCCTTGACAACAGCACACACACACACACACACACACACACACACACACACACACACACACACACACACACACACACACACACACACACACACACACACACACACACACACACACACACACACACACACACCACACACACACACACACACACACACAACACACACACACACACACTAAGGGTCTCATTTTCAGACCCACTCACACATAATTCCCGTGAACACACAACAAAGTAAACACCAGGAAAAGAAACATGTAATTTTCTAAGAGACGAAACTTTCTCTTTCTTCAGTGTGACGATAAGAGAGTTTGACATTTAGGAGGGTTACACAGATTCTGTTTCATGTAGTGCTGCTGTTTATGTGTGTGTGTGTGTGTGTGTGTGTGTGTGTGTGTGTGTGTGTGTCTCTCTCTCTCTCTCTCCGTGTGTGTGTGTGTGTGTCTCTTTCTCTCTCTTTCCGTGTGTGTTTGTCTCTCTCTCTCTCTCCGTGTGTGTGTGTCTCTTTCTCTCTCTTTCCGTGTGTGTGTGTGTGTGTCTCTCTCTCTCTCTCCATGTGTGTGTGTGTGTGTGTCTCTTTCTCTGTGTCTCTCTGTGTGTCTTTGTGTGTGTGTGTGTGTGTGTGTGTGTGTCTCTCTCTCTCTCTCTATCTCTCTCTCTCTCCGTGTGTGTTAATGTGTCTGTGTGTGTGTCTCTCTGGTGTGTGTGTGTGTGTGTGTGTCTCTTTCTCTGTGTCTCTCTGTGTGTCTTTGTGTGTTTGTGTGTGTCTCTCTCTCTCTCTCTCTATCTCCCTCCGTGTGTGTTAATGTGTCTGTGTGTGTGTCTCTCTGGTGTGTGTGTGTGTGTTAATGTGTCTGTGTGTGTGTCTCTCTGGTGTGTGTGTGTGTGTGTGTGTGTGTGTGTGTGTGTGTGTGTGTGTGTGTGTGTGTGTGTGTGTGTGTGTGTGTGTGTGTGTGTGTGTTTACTAACAGCCTGGTTGACTCACATGTGGTGCCAATAAGGCCGAGCGGGGCGTCGACTATGTAGCAGATTTCTGTCACACGCAACACACACACACACACACACACACGGAAAGAGAGAGACACACACACACACACGGAAAGAGAGAGAGACACACACACACATAGGCCGTGTCTGAACTGCCATACTAGCGTCCTACATCCTACATACTCACCATCTATATACTGCATACTCTCTACTCAAAGATCGATTGTGTATGCGAGCTGCGTCGAAACGTTCTCAATTGAAGTATACTCAAGCAATGAAGAATTTCTTCTTCTT
>CM047525.1:26316400-26321400 GCA_026122265.1 Ammodytes dubius
ACCTTTCTCTGGTGGAACAGGCTAACGTTTGGCTCTTCCTCCGTTTGGCCAAAACCGCAAACCGCAGCCGAGCTAAAGTCACCATCCGCCTGCTGCAGCAACAACAACGTTCCAACACCAACTCTAACGGGCGGCCATCTTCCCAAAACGACGACCCGTCCATCGCCGAGAAGACGGTGGACACGCGTCGCAGCGGCTGGCACACTTTCCCCGTCTCCGCCGCCGTGCAGAAACTCCTACGAAGCGCCGACGGCTCCGCGCTCAGCCTGCGAGTGTCGTGTCCGCTTTGCGCCGACGCGGGCGCCACCATCGTCCTCGTTTCCGGCAGCAACCCCGATTCTACGACGACGCAGACTCAAAACCAACAACAACAACAACAACAACGCAGCTCACAGCGAGACCAGAGTCACCGGCCCTTTCTCATGGCCGTGGTGAAGCAAGAGGACGGCAACGAAACGCGCAGACGCAAGAAACGCGGGCTGGAGTGCGACGGGAAAGTGCGCGGCTGCTGCAAACGGCAATTCTACGTGAACTTCAAGGACATCGAGTGGAACGACTGGATCATAGCGCCGTCGGGTTACCACGCCAACTACTGCGAGGGCGACTGTCCGAGCCAGATGACGAGTATTATGGGATCTACGCTGTCCTTCCACTCAACGGTCATCAACCATTATCGCCTGAGAGGATACAGCCCCTTCAAAAACCTGCGGTCCTGCTGTGTGCCCACCAGGCTAAGGGCCATGTCCATGCTTTACTACAACGAAGAACAGAAGATCATCAAGAAAGACATTCCTAATATGGTCGTGGAGGAGTGTGGATGCTCGTAAATACCGGAAAACCGGATTAGAAAACCGGACTGGACTGGATTGGATTGGGCTAATGACTGAAACCGAGAGAGAGACAGAGAGAGACAGAGAGAGAGAGAGAGAGAGAGAGGACAGAGAGAGAGAGAGAGAGACTGAGTTCCAAATCACATACTTTTCCTTTCCTACTTTTCTACATACTGATCATGAGAAGTATCTAGTTAGCATGCAGTATGCTACAACTGGGACATACTTTGGCTTATTTATTTCATCCTAACATGGCTCCTTGAACTTGCCTCTTGCTTATATATCCGTCTCATCGCTGGTTGTTTTCACTGGGAGGCTCAGTCCATGTGATGTGTAACTTCTGCTGCAGTGGATTGTGGGTCAGAACCTCCATAAAGCTGCTGGTTTCAACACTAAAAAAAAAAAATCACCACCGGATCTAGTAAGGACATCTGGGTATTTTTCAGCATGCTGCATCTGACATCATGTATTGGGACAAACTAAATCTGTTTCTACCAGACTAAATACCAAGGGAAGTATGTGGGTATTGGAACAGTTTTGGAAACGCTCTCTTGGAGTTTAAAAACTTTTCTTCTCCGTCCTTGTCCGGCCGAAAACTCAGAAAGAGTCTCGAAGGCACTTTCAGAAAAACAAGAAAAAGGAAAAAAAAGAATAAAAAAAAGACATATATTAATATATTTTTGTTACAAGCGGAGGGAGGAGGCGAAAGGCGTATTTATGGCTGAGACGATCGCGCACCGAGGGAGAGACTCGGTGCCTGAAAAAAAAACTACTAACAAACAAAAAAAAATCTCAAAAACTATGCAACTTGTTTCACGTATTACTTTACGACTTTATTGCATTTTACTTTTGGTTTTGTTATTGTTTTTGTTTCCCGACGGTTGTTGTTGTTGTTGTTTACTATTTTCAAAATGTACGAGGAAGCAAGAAGAAGACTCTTTTGTATTATCGTTTTGTTTGGAAGTATACATTTGTGTGTGTGTGTGTGTGTGTGTGATGTGTGTGTGTGTGTGTGTGTGTGTGCGTGTGTGTGTGTGTGTGTGTGTGTGTGTGTGTGTGTCGTGTGTGTGTGTGTTGAGAGATACTTGAAAGAAACAAGTTGGCCCGGCTGCTGGAACCAAACACTTCTTTATGTTACCATGGTTATCGTGTTGATGTTATAATTAAGTAATTATATAATTATTAATATTATTGTCATTGTTCTTTTGCTGCATTTGTGTTATTGTTGTTATTATTATTTTTATTATTATTATTATTATTATTTTTCCTTTTTTTGTGTTTTTGAAGAAAGTTTTTGCACTATAGCGACACTCGAGATTAGTTTAGCCTGAAGAGATACAGTTTGGTCCCACGAAAAATCTTGGTTTTAGTCTCTCTGCACAGATAGTAAGATATCCCTAAAGTCACCTTACCAGTCACCAACCAACCAACTAACACATACTACTCATTATTAAAGGTGCTACGAGGAACTTTTAAATATTCCTGAAAACAGTCTAATTTTTCCTCTGATGATCATGAATTACATGTAACAGCAAACCAGACCATCAGTGCAAAGAATGCTATTTTTATATAGTTTTTCTTAATGAGTATAATACGCTCACCCAGGAACAACAGCTGGCGTGGTAAAAACACTACCGCTTTTGTCCAAAGGGGGGCGCTAGAATTAACACAAACTGAAAGTTCCTCGGAGCACCTTTAAGTATTAGCGAAGTAGCTACAACGTCTAGGACACTAAATACACATTCTCCCACATTGTTAAGTCCGTTAAATTGCCCTCCTTGTGGTACGAAATGCACAGTAAAATATATGTATGTGTAACTAATTGTGTAAACAGACTTGACTGATTAAAGACAGAGTGGTGTTGTTGACTGAGAATGAGAGAGGTTGCCGTGTTTTTTTTTTTTTTTTTTAAGATAATTTTTTGGGCATTTTTGCTTTAGACAGATTGGAGAGACAGAGTGGAAATGGGGCAAAGAGGATAGGACAACCAGACTTATTAAAATGATTATTGGTTAGTTAATTAATTAATTAATTAATTAATTAATTAATTATGAGTGGTGTTGTTGACTGAAGATGGAGGCAGTTTGCGGTGTTTTTTTAATGTTTTTAATTAAATTTATTTACGGCTCTTGACCATATAGTCTCACGGTATGGAGCGCAAAACATTCACATAATAACAGAACAAAACAATGGTGTCCGGCCAGGCATGGACACAACAAAACTACTACTACTTAAACAATGGAAGGACATTTTTCAGATAGGCTCCTGTTTCGCCATTAACTTTATGTCTTTCCGACCTCAAAATTCAGATATATTTATAACAATTTAAACAGACAATCATATAAACAGACCTCAGTGAGGATCATGCTTTATGCTGATGACACCATCCTTATTGTTGCTTTGTGTTTAGACGTTTCTGGTCTTTTCACATTAAAAATCTGCCCAAGATAATACTTTTAATTAAATTAAAATGTCTTAATTGATCTTTATAGAAGTCTTAAAATGCTCAGAAATAGGGGAAAAGATTGTTTTAATGGTTGCAACTTAAACACTTACATAATTTGTAAGATCTGTTTTGTAAATTTAAAAACGCCGTTCACATAGGCAGGGTTACAGTGGGTCCTTAATGTCTTGTGAAGTCTAAAACCTAATAATAAAAATCCATACCTTAATATGTCTCAAACAATGTCTTAACTATGATTTGTACAGGACTTAAAATACTGTTTGAAAGTCACTTTAAACTAATTCTCGACTTTAAATTGTTTTTGGGAGAAATTCTGTTTAATCAGCTGCAACAAAACTATGATGTTGAACGTGAATAAATTAATTTAGTTTGCAAAGTAACTCTGGTACTCCGGTTTTCTTTCTTACACATTTTTGTCAAGTATGGACTTAAAAAATACATAAAAACATATCATAGTGTTCCTAATAATTCATTAAAAGTCTTAACTTGTGACGCTCCTGGTGTAGTGGTTAGAGCTACAGAAAAACTTTCTCTGTCCCTTCAATGTTATGTATGGCTAGGAAAGAGAGGCCCTTAATTATTATAATTATTAAAATTGTTTAGGTCTTAATTTGATGTTATTTTAAAGGTGCTCAGAGGAACCTTTAAATATTTCTGAAACAGTCTAATTTTTCCTCTGATGATCATAAATTACATGTAACAGCAAACCAGACCATCAGTGCAAAGAATGCTATTTGTATATAGTTTTTCTTAATGCCTTTGTCATGGGTATACGCTCACCCAGGAACAACAGCTTGCGTGGTAAAAACACTACTGCTTCTTTCCAGAGGGGGCGCTAGAATGAACACAAACTGAAAGTTCCTCGTAGCATCTTTAATGAATGTGTATTAAGCACTATAACTAGGATATCTCTAAACAAAATAAATACACTTTGGATAAAATTAAGTAGTTTTTTTCCACATGGAATAATTCATTAATAATAATTTTAAACCCGTGAATTAATTCCTCACGATAAATTAACAATGAAGAGAGTTGATTAGAATGTTTTGGGTCGTAAACGTTAGTTCACAATACGAGGATGTAAGAGGATGTGTTTGAAGGTTTCCGTTCCAGTTTTAGTCACCAAAGAGTTGAGTTTGTGCACAAAAAAGTTAATTTACAACCTGATTTATGTCCACTTAAGTGTGTGTGTGTGTGTGTGTGTCTGTGTGTGTGTGCGTGTGTGTGTGTGTGTGTGTGTGTGTGTGTGTGTGTGTGTGTGTGTGTGTTGGGAAAGACTAAACAGAAAAGTCACTGTTCAAGTTCAGTATCTCTGACGTCTGTACAAAAAGTTTGGCCTTGATGTATAACTTATGTTTTATATTGTTGCAGATTTATTCAATTTTTTTGGGTAATTCTTTCTTTAGAACAAAATTCTTCAGTATTTTTTCTGTGAGCACATTAAGAACTCCATTTACTCTTACTTTGAAATGTAAAACACAATCCAGAGTCGCCTTCTTTTCTGTTTTTTGGAGGAAATGTAGAGAGTGTTTCTGTGTCTGTTTGTGTTTTTTATATCAGTATTGTCGACTTGTTCACCAAAAGTTCTTGGGATAATCGGTAAAAAAAAAAAAAAAAAAAAAATCCATTATGAAGTCACATTTCGTTTTGTTTCTTTGATTTTAATTTGATCCTTTTTATTGTTTATTTTATTGTTGTTTTTTCTT
>CM047525.1:26326400-26331400 GCA_026122265.1 Ammodytes dubius
CCTTTTCTTTACTGAGTGATAAATAGTCTTGAAGGAGAAAGGAGATGTGATCTGGAGCGGCTGAAGAAAATCTCACCGGCTCCATTTAACGCGGAAGTTTTTCTTGACAAATTACAGACACGGACCATTTGCATGGGAGGGCGATTATCACAAATTACTGTGTGTGTGTGTGTGTGTGTGTGTGTGTGTGTGTGTGTGTGTGTGTGTGTGTGTGTGTGTGTGTGTCTCTGTGTGTGTGTGTTCTTTGTTCCAGAGGGAGTTAGCTTACAGTACGGAGGGTGTGACACCGCAGTCATTTCCCCTTTCGGCAAACGGGAATCAGAACACACACACACACACACACACACACACACACACACACACACACACACACACACACACACACACACACACACACACACACACACACACACACACACACACACACACACACACACACACACACACACACACACACACGCACACACACACACACACACAGGAATCGGACAGTCATGCAATGGAAACCACAAAGAAACTACAGAACTGATTATAACAGCAGGCAGAGGCAGCTGAATGGGGAGATTTTTTTTTTTTTTTTTAATGTTAATTTTTTTTTTACTTTGCCAGTTAATTACTGATAATGAAACTATGATTTTTTCTTAAAGATTTTTTTTTGGCATTTTTATGCTTCATTGATAGTGTAGAGACAGAGTTGAAATGGGGCAGAGAGGGGAGTGACATGCAGAGAACGACCACGGGCTGGAATCAAACCCGGGTCCGCATGCTGGCCGAGGCCCATGGGGGGGACGCCCTACCAACTGAGCTAAAGGCGACCCAAGACTAAGATTTTTTCAATAACATTTTTTTCAGACTTTTTTGCATAAATATGCAAATTAAAGGAGATATAAGTGATATTTTAATGTTAATATATGTGTTAAATCTCTTTACATTCATACAGCAATCACCTAAACAGCACAGTTCATAACACAGGTCTCTATCTATCTATCTATCTATCTATCTATCTATCTATCTATCTATCTATCTATCTATCTATCTATCTATCTATCCTAAACAGTATGCACATCTATCTATCTATCTATCTATCTATCTATCTATCTATCTATCTATCTATCTATCTATCTATCTAGTTCATAACACAGGTCTCCCAGTCATTCAGCTTTGCAGTAATTGCCAGATAAAATGTTATAGGATCAAAACCTCAGAACTGTGGAACACGCTGGAGCAATAAGTCTCCACCGAACACTTAACTGCTTTCAGTAGTTGCACATTTGCTTTTTACCGTCTCTAAGTGTCTTTGAAAACACACACACACACACACACACACACACACACACACACACACACACACACACACACACACACACACAACACACACACACACACAACACACACACACACACACACACACACACACACACACACACACACACACACACACACACACACACACACACACACACACAGTGCATTTTGGGTTAACCCCATTCTGCATTTAAAGCCGTGATTAAAATAGATTGAGGAAATCCAGAGTCATCAAAATGATTCTCACAAACATTCTTCATCTGGCAACTGATTAAAAACGTTCTCCAGGGTTGTGTGTGTGTGTGTGTGTGTGTGTGTGTGTGTGTGTGTGTGTGTGTGTGTGTGTGTGTGTGTGTGTGTGTGTGTGTGTGTGAAACCCCAAAAGTTTCTCCTGAACCACGGAAAGTCGTAGAGGGCGGTAAGGAACGTCGTACCCGGACAAAAAGATTGTCTGTGCGGTCGTTGGTTTGTCACAACACACTCACTCACTCACTCACTCACTCACTCACTCACTCACTCACTCACTCACTCACTCACTAACTTAACTTAACTAACATCGGGAGCAATTTAGATGCAAATTTCCCACACAATCTCTGTCCAAGGTGACGCCTTTTCAATTATTACGTGCACTCACTCACTCACTCACTCACTCACTCACTCACTCACTCACTCACTCACTCACTCACTCACTCACTCACTCACTCACTCCTCACTCACTCTCTCACTCACTCACTCACTCACTCACTCACTCACTCACTCCTCTCACTCACTCACTCACCACTCACTCACTCCTCTCTCACTCACTCCCTCACTCACTCGCTCGCTCACTCGCTCACTCGCTCGCTCGCTCACTCACTCACTCACTCACTCACTCACTCACTCACTCACTCACTCACTCACTCCACTCACTCAAGCAAATTGTAAAAATTCTGCTATTTTCTCCCCAAATCCTCCACCCCAGGTTTACCACACTGCAGATGAGCAAGTAGGGTTAAATAACTTATCATGACACTTTGCCAGTTGATTACTGACATTAACACTATTATGTTTTGTCTTAAAATGCAGAACTTGAAACTCAGATTCTGTGTTGAGAAAGTTACATTGTCAATTCAACATTTTCAATAAGAGTGTTTCAATGACATTGTTTCCTTTATTCTCTCGATGCCAAAGGAGTGTGTGACTGTCCTGTCTCCATAAGTGTGTGTGTGTGTGTGTGTGTGTGTGTGTGTGTGTGTGTGTGTGTGTGTGTGTGTGTGTGTGTGTGTGTGTGTGTGTGTGTGTGTCAGACTGTGTGTGTGTGTGTGTGTGTGTGTGTGTGTGTGTGTGTGTGTGTGTGTGTGTGTGTGTGTCCTGTCTCGAACCCTCTGACCTGACTGTCCTCATTATACAAAGTATTGTTGTGTTCTCTATCGTATCCAAACTATCTCTCAAACAGATACATATTCTATAGTAACAATGTAACCGGGTCAGCTCGTGGTTTAGTGGTAAGATCTCCCCCCCCCTCCCCCTTCCCCCCCCCCCCTATAGAGTCTCTGTCCTCTTCACAGCAGACCAGGCCTGGTTCTACGGGGGTGCATGAGCATGCATTGCACCCTCAAAAAAATTGTTTGCACCCTCAAATGAAAAAAGTAAAAAATATTTTTATAAATATGATAAAAATAATAAAATACTTGCTCACAAAACAAATTGTAATTAACCTTTGACCATTTCCATTAAATACCGCTGTTTTCTGCATTTATTTTGTTCACTAAACCGATAAGAACGTTATTATTATTCGACTGGCATCTTGCTGTAGCTAAGCGAACCCATCTCTACTAGTGCGCTCCGCTCTGCCCCGCCCCGCCCCCGCCTGAACTATTTCGCTTTCAGCGATTGCAGTGCAATGGTTATTCAGCATAAAGTTAAAACACTCGCTCGCCCAAGACTGATGTTAAACCGAAACACAAAAGCCTTGCGCGAGCAAAGCAGTGATTGACCCGGTGAAACATGGGGTGAGACTGTGACTGTGGGTAACGGTGTCATCACCTTGCCGGTGAGAAAAGCTCTGTGGCTTAACGGCTAAAATGATTCAGGGGAGGCTTCCGCGATCGGATTGCATTTCACGAGCATGAAAACACAGAGCAATGTCGGCAAACTGACAGCGCGACGAGAGAAAATAGTGCGCCGCCTCCCTCCGTTAGTTTCAGTCTACAGCCGAAAACAATACAATCACCACCTAAACATGGACATAGTTTAAATAAAGCTTGTTTTTATGATCATTAGGGCTTTGATGCAAATTCTGAAGTCTGAACATTTCGGTGGCAGCTGTGGTGCAGTTTTTTTCAGCAACTCACAGACTCATGCTTGCCCATAGGCGTAGATTTGGTGGGAGGGTGGCGGGGGGAGGGGGCACAGGGGACGTGTCCCCCCAATAATCAGAAGAGAGCCTACATTTTCATCTCAAAAAGTAAGAAACCCTATTCTCCCCAAAAGAGGTAAAAATAACAGTTTAGGATGTTGAAACATTGATATATCTCCTAATTGTTAATACATATTCCCCTATGATTTAAAAATGTAAAGTGTCATAATAGTTCACACTGCTGCTGTGTCATGAATAGTGAGTCCTAAAAAAAAATTGTTTTGAACAATACAGTAGAGTAAATATTTGAAAGCAATACAGATGCCTGAGAGCCTTACTGCTTTTTATAACATTATATTAACGTCACTGGGAGCCTGTGGTCTTTTCCTTTAACAGAAATTTAGACATGTCCGCCATAAATAATTAAATACAGAAGGCAAAAATAAGTACATAAAAATTCACCCGAATGCACAAAATGGTGTGTTCGAAGCACATTTTTTTCTGGGGGAGTACCCCCAGACCCCCACTTATGTTGTAGCGAAACCTAAGCCCTTGTGCTTGCCACCCAAAAATTATCACTGGCCCTATCCTGGCCACCCCAATGAAAATGTTCTGGCTCCGCCACTGCCCAGAAGCGCTTGACTATCTACTGGTAGAAAGGCCTGTGTAAAAAGCGAAGTCTGAACTGAAGCTGGGTAGCTGGTTTTAGTGTAGTACTGGTGCACCCCCTGTAATCTCAGATGCACCCTAAGGCATTCTGTTCTGGAACCGGGCCTGCAGCAGACCCGGGTTAGAATCCAGCCCGGGTCGTTCTCTGCATGTCATTCCCCTCTCTGACACATTTCATCTCTGTCTCTACACACTGTCTAATAAAAAAGCGAAAAATGCCCAAAAAATAATCTTCATAATAAACAAAACAATGTAACTTAATGTTCACTGCGCTGTTACAAAGGGCTGCAGCACATCCGCATTGATACTAAACAGTGTGTGTGTGTGTGGTGTGTGTGTGTGTGTGTGTGTGTGTGTGTGTGTGTGTGTGTGTGTGTGTGTGTGTGTGTGTGTGTGTGTGTGTGTGTGGTGTGTGTGTGTGTGTGTGTGTGTGTGTGTCTGTCAGCGTACGTTAATGTCCTACAAAGTATCAGCCAAACTCCTCGAGGTGGTGGCGCGAGTTATAAATTAATAAATAATTCAAAAATAAAACTTTTTACAACAATGTTACTCAGATGTTTCAATCACACTCACACTCACTCACTCACTCACACATATACACACACACACACACACACACACACACACACACACACACACACACACACACACACACACACACACACACACACACACACACACACACACA
>CM047525.1:26336400-26338900 GCA_026122265.1 Ammodytes dubius
TCCACACACACACACACACACACACACACACACACACACACACACACACACACACACACACACACACACACACACACACACACACACACACACAACACACACACACACACACACACACACACACACACACACTCACACACTAAAGAAACAGACTCCAAAACTGCAAATAACAATTTTGAAACTGGAAATGACCATTAAAAGTTACTAGAATAACAATCAGACAACTAATTTGAGGTCCCCACAGTTGTGCTGTTGAGTCCTTTGACCTTTAAACAGTGGTCTCCAGACTACATCACATATCTGTTCCCTTATTATAAAGTATGCATACTAGCTGGTCTTAGTTTGTAGTATAGTACGACTGTGTGTGAATGAATGGAACCTGGAACCCTGTAAAGTCGACCAGTTTAAGGGCGTATCCACACCTGCCGTGTTTAGTTCGGTTGAAACGAACTCGGGTGCACTTCCGCCTTCGGTGCGCATCTTTCAGGCAGGTGTGAATACAGCAATCGCACTCGGGGGCGGACCAAACAAGCGCTCCGAGACCCAGCTGAAGATTAAACCTGCAGTGTGTAGAATTGTAGGTTTTATTTCCTAGCAGATTTTGTAGAAAGTAATTATGATATCCTTAAGTACATTTAATTGAGTGCATAATAGCTGAAAAAAAGTTTTGAATGATTATTTTTCCCTTAGAAAGGGTCTCATATATGTCCATATTTCTGCATATTTTGGACCAAGGCTTAGTGCCGCCATCTTGAAAGTGTCATAGTTGGAATGTCATCAGGTGCATTGTTTAAAATTTTGAATTGTTCTTGTCCTTGAAGGCCACTGTAGCTTCTGTTATTATTCTAAAGGGGTGGGGTTACCCAGGGAGCGTTGCATTCTAGAACTTTGTTGAACTTTCTTGATGATGTCATATTACACACTGCACCTTTAATGATCAATGATCCTTCGTGATTTTCTCTACTTATGACATCTATTGCAGCATGTCCGTCCTGGGAGAGGGATCCCTTACTCTGTCGACTCTCCCTGAGATCTCTTCAAACATTTTTTTAATCCCGGTAAAGGGTTTTTACTGGGAGTTTTTTCTCAACCGAGCTAAGGGTCTAAGGGCAGAGAGATGGATAGATGGATGGATGGATGGATAGATAGACAGATAGACAGATAGATAGATAAGGGCAGAGGGTGTCATACTGTATGGAATGTACAGACCACTGAGGCAAATGTCTATTTGTGATATTGGGCTATATGAATAAATCTGATTTGATTTGATTTGATATAAAGAGGTGGTCTCGGTGCCCTTCCATACGCACTCTGCTGCAGTTCGTTTGTGTTGTGAAATCGTCCGGACTCGATCCGACCCAAATGCAGGAGGCACTGTGCCTTTTCTTTCCTTTTCTTTTTGAATAAATCGCCGTCAGCTTTACATTATGGGAAAGTGTTGTTGTCGCCATTGTTACGACGATAAGTTCCAAATCAACCACTGAGAATTCGAACAGCACTACAAATTGCCAGCGCCCTTGTTTGTGGTGTGAAATCGTCCGGACTCGATCCGACCCAAATGCAGGACGCACTGTGCCTTTTCTTTCCTTTTCTTTTTTAATAAATCGCCGTCAGTTTCCGTCATCTTTTATGATTCGTTTTTTCGTTTTAGCAGTTATTAAACATCTTCTTCTCCTCTGGAATAACGCGACCGCATTGCATTGTGGTATACGGGAGTAACATCGTATGTTCACTCAAATTTGGGGTATTTTATAGTCCACTACATAGTGAATGAAATCAAATCAGTTTCAAATCAGTTTTATTTGTATAGCCCAAAATCACAAATACATCTGCCTCAGTGGGCTTTACATTTCATACAATATGATACAATATGAGACCCTGCCCTTACACCCTTAGCTTGGCTGAAAAAAAACTCCGAGCAAAAACCCTTTACCGGGATAAAAAAAAAAATTTAAGAAATCTCAGGGAGAGTCGACAGAGTAAGGGATCCCTCTCCCAGGACGGACATGCTGCAATAGATGTCATAAGTAGAGAAAAATCACGAAGGAATTCAACCACTGAGAATTCGAACAGCACTACAAAATGGCGAGCGCCCTACTCAGTCTACTATGTCCATGATAGGGAACGACTTCTAACACAGTAGAGCTGGAGGTGTGGGTGAGTCACGGCTCCTACCGTCACAAGCACCAACAAAGAAGAAGAGATAACGACTGTGACATCACTGGGTTATTATCAGGGACAGGAAGTCAGAGAGTGTCGGCTTGACTGACAGAATCCTGAGATAACTAGCTCTGTGTGTGTGTGTGTGTGTGTGTGTGTGTGTGTGTGTGTGTGTGTGTTGTGTGTGTGTGTGTGTGTGTGTGTGTGTGTCTGTTCATGTGTGTGTGTGTCTGTCTGTGTGTGTGTGTGTGTGTGTGTGTGTTCATGTGTGTGTGTGTGTGTGTGTGTGTGTGTGTGTGTGTGTGTGTTGTGTGTGTGGGTGTGTGCAAGCCTCAGTGCT
>CM047525.1:26341400-26343900 GCA_026122265.1 Ammodytes dubius
CTCTCCCAGGACCGACATGCTGCAATAGATGTCAAATATGTTATATATGAGTTATATGGAGACAGAGACTTAGGGGAGAACGGGGTAAATGGGCACACTTTTTACTCCAGTGAGAATTCCTCATCACCTAAGCATCTTTCAATAGTCGTTCCCATATTAAATTGAAGGTGTTGGCTTGAAATGTGTACCCCTCACTTGCTAGCTGCCTTTTCCTGCTCTATTCTCTCCTTCTCTGGGGTATCAGTGAGGATACAGCTTGACAATTTATTTTGTATATATAAGGATCCCCCAACTGTATTAATGCGTTTTTTTTTAAATTAGTAATTTTTTTTTTTTTTTTTTTCGCAAACATTCTGAAATATTTTTTTCCGCTAACATTGCAAAAATGGGAAAAACGGGAGAAAAAAAATTGTTGGCGACTTTTTGGAGTTTTTCTGCGTTTTTTTTGCAAATTTTCGTCAACATTTTTTTGTTGTGGAATGTCCGAGAATTTTTTTTTTTTGGAATGTTGGTGATAAAAAAAGTTCCGGAATGAACTCGAAAGAAAAAAAAACATTAATACAGTGGGGGGAACCTTATTATATATGCGGGTTACCTAAGTAAGAGACTAGAGACAGTAGGACTGAGACCTACTTAAGTAACCCGCATATATACAGTAAAGATCCCCCAACTGTATTAATGACAAAAATGAAAAAAAATTGTCGATTTTTTTTTTTTGCAAACTTTCTGAAATATTTTTTCTTCTGGAACTTTTCGTCAACATTTTTTTTTGCGGAATGTTCGCGGAAAAAAAACTTCCAGAATGAACTCGAAAGAAAAAAAAACATTAATACAGTTGGGGGATCCTTATATATGAGGTTACATAAGTAAGGCACATTAACACAGTTGGGGGATCCTTATATATGAGGTTACCCAAGTAAGAGACTAGAGACAGTAGAGACAGTAGGATAGAGACCTACTTAGGTAACCCGCATATGGATGTAACTGTATTAATGACAAAAATAAAAAAAATTAGTCAATTTTTTTTTTTTTTTGCAAACATTCAGGCTGGCAAAGTCTCATAATGATATCTATACGTTTAAAAAATTCCCCATTAGCCCATCCCCATTCACCCCCATTCACTTAAACAGTGGTTCTGATTTGCTATGTCGGCCCACTGTAGCTTTCCAGCAGCTTGTTGACAAGGTTGTCCACCCAGGTTGTGATCGTGGAAGGTCCTAGATGTTATTTTTGGTGAACAACCTTTTACAACGCTCCATGTCCATAAAATCACTTTGCCCCCTGGGTACCAACTGTATTAATGACAAAAATGAAAAAAAAATGTTTTTTTTTTTTTTTGCAAACATTCTGAAATATTTTTTCTTCTGGAACTTTCAGATTTTTTTCACCAACATTCCATTTTTTTTTTTTCAACATTCCACTTTTTTTTTTTTTTTCGTTAACAATCCAAAAATGTCAAAAAACACTAAAAAGATGGAAAAATGGGAAAAACTATTTTGGAGACGTTTCTGCGTTTTTTTTTTGCAAATTTTCGTCAACGTTTGTTTTTGCGGAATGTCCGAGATTTTTTTTTTTTGGAATGTGGTGATAAAAAAAGTTCCGGAATGAACTTGAAAGAAACATTCTGAAATATTGTTTTTCTTCTGGAAGTTTCAGATTTTTTTTTTTTTTTTCGCGAACATTCCAATTTATTCTTTTTTTTTTTGCAAACATTCCAAAAAAGTCAAAAAACACTAAAAAGATGGAAAAACGGGAAAAACTATTTTGGCGACTTTTTTGAGTTTTTCTGCGTTTTCTTTACAAATTTTCGTCAACATTTGTTTTTGCGGAATGTCAGAGATTTTTTTTTTTTGAATGTTCGCGGAAAAAAAACTTCCAGAATGAACTCGAAAGAAAAAAAAACATTAATACAGTTGGGGGATCCTTATATAATTATGCGGGTTACCTAAGTAAGAGACTAAAGACAGTAGAGACAGTAGGAGAGAGACCTACTTAGGTAACCCGCATATATACAGTAAAGATCCCCCAACTGTATTAATGACAAAAATGAAAAAAATTTGTCGATTTTTTTATTTATTTTTGCAAACATTCTGAAATATTTTTTTTCTTCTGGAACTTTCAGATTTTTTTTTTTTTTTTTTCGCGAACATTCCAAAAAAGTCAAAAAACACTAAAAAGATGGAAAAACGGGAAAAACTATTTTGGAGACGTTTTGGAGTTTTTCTGCGTTTTTTTTTTGCAAATTTTCGTCAACATTTGTTTTTGCAGAATGTCCGACATTTTTTTTTTTTGGAATGTTGGTGATAAAAAAAGTTCCGGAATGAACTTGAAAGAAACATTCGCAAACATTCTGAAATATTTTTTTTCTTCTGGAACTTTCAGATTTTTTTTTTTCGCGAACATTCAATTTTTTTTTTTTTTTCAACATTCCACTTTTTTTTTTTCGTTAACAATCCAAAAATTTCAAGAAACACAAAAAAGATGGAAAAACGGGAAAAAC
>CM047525.1:26356400-26358900 GCA_026122265.1 Ammodytes dubius
CAACCAACCCCATCAAGGGTTCGGTTGTCACACACTATGGGGTTGTTTGTCACAATGTTATCTTAATGGGAAAAATCTTAAAAAGAAGGCAATGAGGCAGAACCAAATTTGAAAGTTTAATTGCATTGTCAAGTTGACAAATAGGCCTACATAACTTACTGTAGCCTTGGCAGCTGGTCTAGTTTGGGATGCACTGGGTTGTTTTGATTTTGTTGCCCTTTTTTCTTTTGCTTGCTAGCTGCCTTTTCCTGCTCTATTCTTTCCTTCTCTGGGGTGTCAGTGAGGATACAGCTTGACAATTTCTTTCGTTATTGGGTTCCTTTTCTGGCTGCAGCCTTGAGATAACATGTGACAACCAACCCCCCAAAAAATTTGACGACCAACCCCAACCTGAATTTCTTGCTAGCATCAAGGCCAACAACCATCTGACAACTAATTAGCTTGCTAACAACAATCTAAACTATAGCTTACCCTTCACACTTTCTGAGGGTAACAAGTGTTTTGTTATAAACCCATTGTGTAAAAGCCTAGAAGAAAAATACTGAGAAGCAAAATATTTTGAATTTGACATGAAAAACACAAAACATCCTCTCACCTGAAATGCAGCTGTCTTCCTCCAAGGAAGTCTATGTATGTGACCTCTGATCCCAATTCTGGACCTTTTTTATATCAACATTTCAGAGCTAGCGCGCTCTGGTGGCGAGATATAACGAATGTGACATCCAACCCATGTGACAAATTACCCCGTTCTCCCCTATATTTATTTTAAATCTTTAAAATAATTAAAAATTAAAAGAGATCCGTTTCAATGTTGTAACCCCAAAACAAATCCTGTTTAGAGGACAAACACACACACACACACACACACACACACAATCACACACACACACATACAGAGACACACACACACACACACACACACACACACACACACACACACACACACACACCCTGTACAGTCTAGTGCCGGATGTGAAGTGATGGAAAACTAACGACTATTGTGAACAAACACAAAGAAGAAAGAAATAAACAAAACATGAAGATTCTCTCATCAGCCTCCACACCCTGTCACACACAGCTGCTACACACACACACACACACACACACACACACACACACACACACACACACACACACAGACACACACACACACACACACACACACACACACACACACACACACACAATATACTTGTGAGGACATTCATTGACATAAGGCATTCCCTAGCCCCTTACCCTAACCCTAACCATCAAAACTAAATGCCTAACCCCAACCCTTACACTAACCCTAACATAAACCTAATTCATACCTGAACCTTAAAACCTAGTGTTAACCCTCAAACAGCCCTTTAAAGGCCTGTCCTTAAAACCTAGTGTTAACCCTCAAACAGCCCTTTAAAGGCCTGTCCTTAAAACCTAGTGTTAACCCTCAAACAGCCCTTTAAAGGCCTGTCCTTAAAACCTAGTGTTAACCCTCAAACAGCCCTTTAAAGGCCTGTCCTTAAAACCTAGTGTTAACCCTCAAACAGCCCTTTAAAGGCCTGTCCTTAAAACCTAGTGTTAACCCTCAAACAGCCCTTTAAAGGCCTGTCCTTAAAACCTAGTGTTAACCCTCAAACAGCCCTTTAAAGGCCTGTCCTTAAAACCTAGTGTTAACCCTCAAACAGCCCTTTGAAGGCCTGTCCTTAAAACCTAGTGTTAACCCTCAAACAGCCCTTTAAAGGCCTGTCCTTAAAACCTAGTGTTAACCCTCAAACAGCCCTTTAAAGGCCTGTCCCAAAGGGAGAACCGGACTAAATGTCCTCACTTCAATAGTTAAAAGATAAAACTGGTCCTCAAAAAGATGCCTGAACAAGTACAAACACACACACTAACACACACACACACACACACACAGAGTTCAGATAGCATCACGCCCTTAATTTCCCAGGGTGCATTGTAAACAGAACACACCCGTCCGCCTGTGGCAGTACATCAGACAACACACACACACACACACACACACACACACACACACACACACACACACACACACACACACACACACACACACACACACACACACACACACACACACACACAGCTGAAGCTCATCCAGACATCACTTCCTCCCAGAGCAGTTTTTATGACCCAAGATGTGTTTGGAGCGTGACGTGAGAACCAGTCTGGACTGACAGACAGACAGACAGACAGACAGACAGACAGACAGACAGACAGACAGACAGACAGACAGACAGACAGACAGACAGACAGACAGACAGACAGACAGACAGACAGACAGACAGACAGACACACCCACACACATTAAATGTTAATACACAGCCTAGGCTCTGTAAACAGCATGTTGTGGTGGGCCCCCTCTGTTTACAGAGCCTAGGCTGTGTATTAACACTGGATTCATTTTCAGCTCACACACAGTACAGACAGGTAGCAGATCATGAGGAGATATTCACTGATTCTGATAAAAAAGTGATTTTGGCGGGCTGCTCCGGTGGTGTAG
>CM047525.1:26363900-26366400 GCA_026122265.1 Ammodytes dubius
AGTTTAGAAATAGACTCTTTTGTTGCAGACAGTTTACCAAATTGAGACTTTCTTGCCTTTTCTAATTGGCTTATTTTCTCCAATAAAGCTTTGGGTGTTAATTTAACCACACGTTTTTCAGAGCCTGTCTCAGTTACAGCAGTTACAGATTTTACAATTGCACCCATATTAAGTTCAGTCTCAGTTTTGGCGAGATCGCCATTATTGTCTTTTTCCTCTTCTGTCATGTTGACTTGACGTCACGAGCAATAGTTTGTATTACGCAACAACTCGTCTGGACGCGCAAAGTTATTTCCGACGGTTGGGAGTCAACTACCAATGCATTGGATTTACGGGGGTGTGTGCACACATATTACAATGGCCATTCATGAATCAGCGCTGTACCACATACCCCAATCGAGCGTTGGCCGGCTTAGATGAGCTGATGTCCCGCTGTGATGATCCTGGCATCCCGGTGGCTGTCGCTCGTTCCGGTGCAGCTCCAAACAGGCAGCGAACGGAAAACAGCTCCCCTCCTTTCCACAGCGAACTCCGTTAAATCCCAATGAAGCAACGGGTCCGTGTTGTTTTCTTCATTAAACGGTGATCCAATGAAGCAGTTTTTTCGACCTAAATGTAGCGGCCAAGCCCCTCTTCGAAGCCACTACTTGGTTGTTTATGAATGGATCGTTCCGACGTGCGCCCAGTGCGCTCAATAAATAATAAACTGAGAAAAGTTTTACTATAGTACGGCAGGTTTATTCTCCTTTATAATCCATTCACCGGCAATATACGTTAACTCATAATACATTAGAAAACAAAATAACAAAAACTAATTGCTGGTAGCTATACACTTAAAGAACAAAGGGCATCCAGCACATGGGCACAGGGCACAAAGGGCACAGTCGAAAACTGTTTGCTTTCCAATCAGACAACACCTGTTTCCTGGTTTCCCTAGGCTTAAATCACCTCAGTGGGCTGACCCAATTACCTCAGCCACACCCAATACAGCCCCCTAGTGGTTAAACATGAACATAACATAATGCATTAATATGGCTCCTACAGCATCATCCACCACTGCCTCAAGTCTTTCCACAATATCAAGTGATGAGGTGAAGATGTATTTAGTTATTTATTCTATAGTACTTCCTCTTCTTCTTGGTCTTCCAACAGGTGCATTTCCCCAGGACGCCCACTATATATAAAAACGTGTAAGGCCGTTAAGTTTGTCCTGTCTGGGCTACTGTAGAAACATGGCGGTGTAAAATAAATAGATAAAATATAGAAACATCAGAGGTTACACATCACATGGACTGAGCCTCCCAGTGAAAACAACCAGCGATGAGACGGATATATAAGCAAGAGGCAAGTACAAGGAGCCATGTTAGGATGAAATAAATAAGTTACAAGGACACATATCTTAATAAGAGTGAGTGAGTGAGTGAGTGAGTGAGTGAGTGAGTGAGTGAGTGAGTGAGTGAGTGAGTGAGTGAGTGAGTGAGTGAGTGAGTGAGTGAGTGAGTGAGTGAGTGAGTGAGTGAGTGAGTGAGTGAGTGAGTGTGAGTGAGTGAGTGAGTGAGTGAGTGAGTAGGATATATAAGCAAGAGGCAAGATCAAGGAGCCATGTTAGGATGAAATAAATAAGTTAAACTATGTCCCAGTTGTACCATATCTCGTGCTTACTAGAATATTTGTACACAGGGAGTATTTTATTGGTAGCATTTTCCAGATCATTAATGTTCGTGTGTGTGTGTGTGTGTGTGTGTGTGTGTGTGTGTGTGTGTGTGTGTGTGTGTGTGTGTGTGTGTGTGTGTGTGTGTGTGTGTGTGTGTGTGTGTGTGTGTAGGAGTGGTGATGGGTGGAGAAGAGTGAGTCACCTTCAGACAAGAACATCTGTACACACACACACACACACACACACACACACACACACACACACACACACACATTTACAATACACACACACACACACACACACACACACACACACACATTTACAATACACACACACACACACACAAAACATGTGAGATCGCTACACATACTAAATCATCAGCTTTATACTTAGAAAACCATTTAGTAGTTTTCAAGCAACAAAACAAACTCAAATATCTTTATAGCGCGTCCATTAAAGGTGTAGTCAGTCGTTTCCATGGCACCACTAGATTGGATTAAGACATATATCGAACTAGACACTCGAACGGACCGTGTCACTTGTCTGAGTATACATGGCCTTTCAGGAATCGGATAAATGTCCAATGCATGGCTGTCTCCACTATGCTAGGTGGCGCTGTAGCCCTTTCAACAAGTGGTTATAGAGCCACGTCCGGTTCCCTTCCGGCAATAACCCATGGTGTAGCCTATCACGCGCAGGCACACAAGCACAGAACGAGAAGTCTGATATGCGATGTCCGATCCCTGTATACATGCAGAGAGAAAGCCGACAATGAACGAATTATCTAGGTGTTCTTATCCGACTTCTCTTGTCCGTTATTGTGCCGATTTGTGTGCGAAGTAGATC
>CM047525.1:26376400-26381400 GCA_026122265.1 Ammodytes dubius
AATCTAACTGAGTTTTCTAACCCCAGTTCTATACAACCCTAACACTTGAGTTGATCCAGACACATCAGCAAGATCAAAGTCAAAACAATAAATGAAGGGGTGCCCTTAGCTCAGTTGGTAGGGCGTCCCCCCCCTCATGGGCCTCGGCCAGCAGCGGACCCGGGTTCGATTCCAGCCCGCGGTCGTTCTCTGCATGTCACTCCCCTCTCTGCCCCATTTCACCTCTGTCTCTACACTATCAATAAAGCATAAA
The DNA here is from genome assembly GCA_026122265.1 of Ammodytes dubius. Classification (NCBI taxonomy): domain Eukaryota; kingdom Metazoa; phylum Chordata; class Actinopteri; order Uranoscopiformes; family Ammodytidae; genus Ammodytes; species Ammodytes dubius. Next base: position 26,376,654 of record CM047525.1, read on the forward strand.
AATGACAAAAAATAAATCTTTAAAACAATAAATGAAAACCAACACAGCAGAAACAGTGACAACCAAGCAAAAGTACTAATTCAAAGATAGGACTGAGCAGTTACTTCAGGCTATTTTTTTTTTCTGAACATTTTCAATAAAAAAAATTAAACCATTTACACAGTTTCACTTAAAAGCAGCTTGTTTATTACCTGAGTTCATTCATAAAACTATTAGTTTTACAAGGAGTGAAAGGTGTTGGAGAAAATAAAAACAATAGGAGTGTTTATAAGACATTCACGAGTCAAAAGATACAGATTATTATCATATTACATATTATTTCTTTCTCTATTTCCCTTTGGGGATCTTTAAAGGCCTACTTCACCGGTTTGAATATGAAGGTGTATTGAATTCTGAGATCCTATGTAGTATAAATGTGCAAAAAAAATTAAAATCGGTTCATCCTAGCCTGAGAAAAGGCAGAAAGAGTGGTTTTTTTAACCCTATATTTCTCCTTCTCGTGACATCACAGAAAGAGAAATATAGGGTTAAAAAAAAACGTACTTTGTAAATATTACTGTGATGTCACAGTAAAAGACATCACAGTAATATTTACAAAGTACGTTTTTTTTTTTTCAAACCGGTGAAGTAGGCCTTTAAGGAATAATACTAGCTGATTTTGTGGAGTTAAACTTTGTGTTCCAGTCCCCGTACGATAAGCTTTGTCTGGTCTTTGTTATTCAATATTTCTTGATTCACAGTTTGTTGTTTTAAAGATGCTACGAGGAACTTTCAGTGTGTGTTAATTCTAGCGCCCCCCTTTGGACAAAAGCGGTAGTGTTTTTACCACGCCAGCTGTTGTTCCTGGGTGAGAGTATACCCATGACAAAGGCATTAAGAAAAACTATATAAAAATAGCATTCTTTGCACTGATGGTCTCGTTTGCTGTTACATGTAATTTATGATCATCAGAGGAGAAATGAGACTGTTTCAGAAATATTAAAAAGTTCCTCGTAGCGACTTTAAAGTTTGATTGTTTGTGTTGTATAAAAAAGATCAATCAATGATCAGTGTGTAGGGCGGTCAACCCTCAACTACAGGGTCGGTGGTTGGATCCCCCGTCTCCCCGCCACATGTCTAAGTGTCCTTGGGCAAAGAGACACTGAACCCTAAATGTCTCCTGATAGTTAGCTTGCACCCTGCGTGGTAGCTGCTGCTGCTATCGGTGTATGAATGTGTGCTCCAGTTGTAAGTCGCTTTGGATACAAGCGTCTGATAAATGACATGTGACGTAATGTAATGTAATTAACCAATCAGGACTGTTCATTCTGTGACACTGCTCTGGACTCCAGCAGCGTTTTGATGATGTCATCAGAGTAGGACAGAGTGTGACGCAGCACCTGCACCGTGTGTTGACCAATCAGAGGAGGGGGCGACGGCCTGTCGGAGCTGAAGCTGCTGAAACGAACCGCGGGACCTGGAACACACAAACATTAGATTTACTCTCTCTCTCTCTCTTTTCTCTCTCTCTCTCTCTCTCTCTTTCTCCCTCTCTCTCTGTCTCTCCCTCTTTCTCTCTCTCTCTTTCTCTCTCTCTCTTTTTTTTTTCTCTCTCCTCTCTTCTCCTCTCTCTTTTTTCTCTCCTCTCTCTCTCTCTTTTTCTCTCTCTCTCTCTCTCTCTCTCTTTTTTTTTCTCTCTCTCTTCCTCTCTCTTTTTTTCTCTCTCTCTCTCTCTTTTTCTCTTTCTCTCTCTCTCTCTTTCTCTCTTTCGCTCTCTCTCTCTCCCTTTCTCTCTCTCTTCTTTTCTCTCTCTCTCTCTCTCCGTTCCGAATCTCATACTCTTTCTTTTTTCTATTCTACATACTACATCCGACGATAAAAATAATCTAGTTAGGATGCAGTAGGCATACTATTGGGACATACTTTTACTCTCTTATTTCATCATAACATTGCTCCTTGATCTTGCCTCTTGCTTTTATATCCGTCTCATCCCGTTTGTTTTCATATGGAGGCTTCCTCGATGTGACGTCACTTCACGTGCGCACTGGATTGTGGGTCAGAATCGCCCAAATAGGATGCAGCGGGGGGGCGGGGGGAGGGGCTAACCACTGCACCACGAACACACCCAGTTGAACATTGTCTAAGGTATATTCTCTCAATGTAGAAGCTCTGATCCTTTTAATACAAGTTATTAGCTCATCTTGTATTAAAAGCAAAAAAGTGAGTTTTAAGCAACAATTAAGTCATCAATTAATGGACCAATTAGTCGACCACACACACGCACACGCGCGCACACACACACACACACACAAAAACAGACAAACACACACACACACACACACACACACACACACACACACACGCGCACACACACACACACACACAAAACGTTCTTTCCGTCCGACCACACAGCTGACCGAACAAAACAAGTTATTTTGGGAAAATAAAGAGCAGCACTAATGAGCTGAACTCTCACAGTGTGTGTGTGTGTGTGTGTGTGTGTGTGTGTGTGTGTGTGTGTGCATGTGTGTGTGTGTGTGTGTTGTGTGTGTGTGTGTGTGTCTGTGTGTGTCACGATTTTCTACATCAGTGGGTCTATCAATGTGTGAGTGTGTGAACAGCACTGTTACATTCACCCCGTCCGCAACAGGTTTCACCCCTCACTGACACTCGGCCGCAGTGTGTGTGTGTGTGTGTGTGTGTGTGTGTGTGTGTGTGTGTGTGTGTGTGTGTGTGTGTGTGTGTGTAGCACCACCGTCAGGACAAACTGCTGCATCACAGTCCAATTATATAACTGACCTCTATTAACGGACACGCACTTTTTTGGCTGTTTAGTTGTTTACCGGTTTTGACACACAAACACACACACACACTGACAGGGACACACACACACACACACACACACTGACAGGGACACACACACACACACAAACACACACACACACACACAAACACAGACAGACACACACACACACACACACACACAAACACACAAACAAACAGGAATGCGACAACAAACAGGTCGGCCAATGAATGTTCTCAGCTGCACGTTTTGAGGAACACTTCTCAGTTCTTTTATATTATTTTTTGTAATTCTTGTCGTATTGTCGACTCGTTTTCTACATTTCTATAAAAGAAATTTGCACCAAAAATAAATAAATAAAAAGTTTGAGAAACCTCATAGATAGCCTCGTTTCCACCGAGTAGAGCGGGTCGGGTCGGAGCGACTCAGAGCGGGACAGCTCACTTTTAAAAATCTCGGTGGTGTTTTCACCGCCGACCCTACCCTTACTGGTAGGGAGGGGTTTATGACCCTACCCTCACTGGTAGGGAGGGGTTTATGACCCTACCCTTACTGGTAGGGCGGGGTTTATGACCCTACCCTTACTGGTAGGGAGGGGTTTATGACCCTACCCTTACTGGTGGGGCGGGGTTTATGACCCTACCCTTACTGGTGGGGCGGGGTTTATGACCCTACCCTTACTGGTAGGGCGGGGTTTAGGCTGGACTGCGATAGCCGCCGCCAGAATGTGGGTCAAACTATCGGGCTGTGGAACAACTGTGGTCAAGCCAGCGGTCTCTTGTTTTTGCTTGGTCAAACCAGCCGCTTCTTTATTTATTCCCCCCGTGTTGTTGAGAGCACAGAGACGGCTCGGTGCAACTGATAGAGACAGTGAGCGAACAGCACTGGCTGCGGCAGCTACGTGACATCGTAGCAGTGGGACACAGTGTAGCCAACCGATTCATTTAATGATGAGGAAAACACCACACAATAAACAGTGCTGCGCTCACATTTTCGCCAAAACACAAGACTCTCTTCACTCTTGCCGAGGTGACTACACATGGCGGAAATGATTCTTTCGGCCAATCAAATGACGGCAGTGTGTAGCTCCGCCTTTTCGGCACCCTTTCAGGCGGCTAGTACCCCTACGGAGGAGTACTGAGATTAGGAGCGGCTCAGAGCGGTTAGGTGCGCTTAAACCGTACCCTACCCAACTTTTGGCAAATAAAAAGCCAAACTACCCGGACCGAACCGCTCCGATCCGACCCGCTCTACTCGGTGGAAACGAGGCATATGGGCCCATATAGGGGAGAGCGGGATGAGTTGTGCCAGCGGGGAAGTAGTGCCACCCCCTTGTTTCTAGAAAACCATATTCTACGGTTCGGAGCTGTTGAAAAGTTTATTTATTTTTTGTAAGCGATCTATTTATGTTAATATACATACATATATATGTTCAATCTCTTTTTATTCATACAGTGATCACTTATATACAGTCCTGGACTAAAGTCTTGTCGCTTCTCCATTTAGTAGAAACAACAGCTTATAACCTGACTTTTAATTAATCCATTGGTGTTAGAAATGGCTCATATGAAAGATAAAACCCAAATGATGTTTAGCTAGTAGCCCTTCTTGTCATACCCTATTGATTAACTGTTTATTTTATTGTATTGTATTATATTTAATTTTTTAAAGTGTATTTTATATATATTTTTTTAAATGTAATATATATATATAACCTTGTTTTCACTTTTAGCACTCCCCTCCCTCTTCCCCTTCAGGCTGCATTTGAAAATAAGAATTTTGTTCTTAATTTGCTTGCCTGGGTAAATAAAGGTTAAAAAAAAAAAAAAAATAAGAATCTTGGTGAACTCTGGGAGGCATGTTAGATGGCTTTCTCTGCTATTCCTGATGGCTTCATCAATAAATTGTATGAATCATTGTCGAACCGCCTGGATGATGCAGTCCTTCAAGCTCATGGAAGTCATA
>CM047525.1:26426693-26451693 GCA_026122265.1 Ammodytes dubius
TGACAATATCCTCCTAAATGAGCAATACTACTACTACTACTACAATATTACTAACTTTTATATCCAAATATAAAATTATTTGATGACATTATATTGCAGTACTAGCTTCTTGCAAAAAAAAAAGTTGAAAAAAAAGTTGAAAAAAAAAAAATGTTGAAATAAAAAAAAATTATAAAAAAAAAATAAAAAAAAAACGAAGCTCTGAATACTAATTGTCCGAACGAGTATTCGAATATTCGAATAATTCGGGCCAGCCCTAGACGTTAGTAGGGCTTTTCCAACAGCCACACACACACACACACACACACACAGCCCTCCCTGACCCCTCTTTCTTCTTCTGCTGCAGTAATGGCGGCGGGCGCAGCGGCGTGTTCTGCAGCATCAGCATCGTGTGCGAGATGCTCCGGCAGCAGCGCTGTGTCGATGTGTTCCACGCTGTCAAGACGCTGAGGAACAACAAGCCCAACATGGTGGACCTGCTGGTGAGAGAGAGACAGAGAGACACACTGAGACACAAACAGCCCTTTAAAGGCCTGTCCTTAAAACCTAGTGTTAACCCTCAAACAGCCCTTTAAAGGCCTGTCCTTAAAACCTAGTGTTAACCCTCAAACAGCCCTTTAAAGGCCTGTCCTTAAAACCTAGTGTTAACCCTCAAACAGCCCTTTAAAGGCCTGTCCTTAAAACCTAGTGTTAACCCTCAAACAGCCCTTTAAAGGCCGGTCCCAAAGGGAGAACCGGACTAAATGTCCTTACACCTAAGGTCTAAAACCCAAATTGGTTCTCACCAAAAAAAAGTTTTACATTACAGAAAACAGACACACGCACACGCACACAATTTGATGCTAATCTGTGTTTTTTCTCTTTACAGGAACAGTATAAATTCTGTTATGAAGTCGCTCTGGAATATCTCAACTCTGCTTAAGGGAGGGGCCTATCCTCCTCTTCATCAACGCTCTGTGTGTGTGTGTGTGTGTGTGTGTGTGTGTGTGAGAGAGTGTTACTGTGTGTGTGTGTGTGTTACTACTGACTGAAGAAGAGTACAGACAGACAGACAGACAGACAGACAGACAGACAGACAGACAGACAGACAGACAGACAGACAGACAGACAGTGAGGAAGATGTATTTGCACTGACTCTTTGAACCAAAACATCGTCAGACGTGAAAAATCTTCATCAACTATTTCTGGAGTTTTTTTTTTCCGTTCGAGTGGAGCGTCATGTCAGTTACACACACACAGGATCTAACTGGACCCACCTGTGTCTGTCCCCGTGCACTCAGACCCCCCTGTGTCTGTCCCCGTGCACTCAGACCCACCTGTGTCTGTCCCCGTGCACTCACACCCCAATGCATCTCATGTTGTGCTGCAAAGTGTCTTCAAGATCCAAACCAGTGTTCTAAATCGCATACTTTTGCAGTTTCCTTTTCTACATACTACACCTGATTATATAAAGTATCTATTTATCGCTGGTTGTTTTCACTGGGAGGCTCAGTCCATGTGATGTGTAACTTCTGCTGCAGTGGATTGTGGGTCAGAACCTCCATAAAGCTGCTGGTTTCAACACTAAAAAAAAATCACCACCGGATGTAGTAGGACATCTGGGTATTTTTCAGCATGCTGCATCTGACATCATGTATTGGGACAAACTAAATCTGTTTCTAGCAGACTAAATAGCAGAGAAGGATGGGGACTGGAACACAGGGCTAGCTACTAGCACTGTTGCAGGAACCCTTCCAAATATTTACAGAGTTGAGTTGTTAAATGGCACTTGGATAAAAACTCTTCTTAAATCTGGCAGTGTGAGTTTTGACTGACCGGTAACGATGATAGAAAGTTTCTGCGATTAAAGCTGGGGTGGAGGATTTGGGGAGAAAATGGCAGTTGGGATAGAGATTTCGAATCCAAATACCTCAACCGCTCCACTTGTTCTCTTTGGTCCCTCCCCTATGGTCCCTCCCTGACACGCTCTACACCAACAAAGTCGTGCCAAAGTGAATGGACGGTCATATTAACAGCCAATAAGAACAGAGAACCGGAGCCTCGCTCTGATTGGTCAAAGTGTACAGCTCATGTTAACTTTGACCAATCAGAAATCACATACCCCAGCTTTAAGTTGCTTCCAACTGCGAAAAAATATCTGCTATAATGTTTTTAAAAGACTGTGTTTAAATGACGATTGAGAACAACATGAATATTTTGTGAATTCAAAAACACACACTAAACAGTCACTGGTTTGGTTCTCATAGGAGCACGATGCAAATAAATATAAAATAAATGTTGTAAATTAAATGTTAATTGATGAGACGGAGCAGTGTGTATATAAAGGTTCTGCTGATGATGAAAATGTATTGATAAAGACACACAGGGCGGTTGGTCACTCACACAACACACACACACACACACACACACACACACAGCCAGACACACAGACATACACATATGGTTAACTCGCGACGAATCAGGGACCAGCTTTTACACACGGACCAAACAGAGGAAGCTGCTCCGTGGTTGGTCAGAATTTACTATTCAACACTGAACACCTTTAAAGTTGCTACGAGGAACTTTTAAATATTTCTGAAACAGTCTAATTTTTCCTCTGATGATCATGAATTACATGTAACAGCAAACGAGACCATCAGTGCAAAGAATGCTATTTTAATATAGTTTTTCTTAATGCCTTTGTCATGGGTATACGCTCACCCAGGAACAACAGCTGGCGTGGTAAAAACACTACTGCTTTATGTCCAAAGGGGGGCGCTAGAATTAACACACACTGAAAGTTCCTCATAGACACTTTAAAATACATTTTGGGTCTATATATCTTGTAAAGAATAACCGTCCATCTTTTCTGAATCATTTGGTTTCCAGTATTAACTTTCCATTGGTTCCTGTGTCCGTGAGTGTGTGTGAGTGTGTATATGTGTGTGTATGTGTGTGTGTATGTGTGTGTGTGTGTGTGTGTGCGTTTGTGTGTGCGTTGACGATGGCAGTTGGTTGCTATGAGGTCGTTGTTTAGTTTTGGCGGGAAAATGTAAATAATGTAAATAAAGCCACAGGAAGCAGGAAGTAAAATATTTATTCCTTCAGTTGTTCTACTTGTCAGTGATGATGTCACCGTTGTATTCCGTTGTTTTGAAGCACAAAGAGAGAGAGAGAGAGAGAGAGAGAGAGAGAGAGGGAGAGAGAGGGGGACAGAGAGAAAGAGAGGGAGGGAGAGAGAGAGAGAGAGAGAGGGAGAGAGAGGGACAGAGAGAGAGAGAGAGAGAGACAGAGGGGGGAGGGAGAGAGGGAGAGAGAGAGAGGGACAGAGAGAGAGAGACATAGAGAGAGGGAGAGAGAGGGGGAGGGGGAGAGAGAGAGAGACAATCATGTCGGACGAATTTAAAAAATGTAAACTGTCCCAACCATGGTTACATACAGCTCTGGAAAAAAATGAAGAGACCACTCCAAATGTTCAGTGTCTCTCGTTTTACTATTTAGAGGCATATGTTTGAGTAGAATGAACATTTTGGTTTTATTCCATAAACTACTGAAAACATTTCTACCAAATTCCCCCCAAAAATATTGTCATTAAAGAGCATTTCCATTAAGTAATGTAGAGATGAAGATTGAAGAACAATCCAGACTGGTCTCTGAATGTTTTCCAGAGCTGTATACACCCACCGGCCACTTTAGTTAGATACACCAGTTCAATTTCTTGTTCAAACAAATACAAATCAGCCAATCACATGTCAGAAACTCAATGCATTTAGGCATGTAGACCTGGACAGGACAACTTATTGATGTTAAAACCGGGCAACAGAATGGGGAAAAAAGGGGGTTTAAGTGACTTTGAACATGGCACGGTTGATGGTGCCAGAAGGACTGGTCTGAGTATTTCAGAAATTGCTGATCTACTGGGATTTTCACACAGAACCATAACAAAGTGGCCAGTGAGTGTATAAATAGCTCTGGTTGGTGTAACCCGGGCTATTCACTGCTCTGGTTGTGTTTGGTGGTTGTTTTGACTGAACCCAGTCGACTTAAGGCTCTGGTGCTGTGAGAACATTATGTAATGAAAAGCTTTTATTTATGTTGTATGATTCCAAAATACTACGAATAAAAATGTGTAAACCTTCAGACTGTGACCTCACTTTGTGTGTGTGTGTGTGTGTGTGTGTGCGCGCGTCTCTGCATGTGTGTGTGTGTCACTGTGTGTATGTGTGTGTCAGTTTGTGTGTGTCTATCTGCATCTTGCTGTCACTGCGTGTGTGTGCGTGCCTTTACATGTGTACAGCCCCCTTAGCATCACTCCTACCCCCTTCTAGGAGTTATAACTGATGTCTATCTAATTGTTGTGTGTGTGTGTGTGTGTGTGTGTGTGTGTGTGTGTGTGTGTGTGTGTGTGTGTGTGTGTGTGTGTGTGTGTGTGTGTGTGTGTGTGTATGTGGGTGGGTGTATGTGGGTGGGTGAGTGGACTGCAGTATACAGCAAAGTTGAGGGGCATTGTTCGATCCCCTTAACTGTAATATAATGAGCACATTTCACAGACTGAAGTGAGCCATCGCTTTTATAAAACAGTTACAAGTATGGCAAAATGAAAGTCATAGACATGCTACCATTTAAATGTTTTATTCAATCAAACAATCAGTTAATCAAAGAATACAAAAAAAGCCGTCCCTCCTGGTAGCTAAACAAAACGTTCAGTAGCGTCCCTCGGAGAAAAGGCTACGAGAGCTGCGATCGCTAGCAATTTATAGCAATGTATTGAGGGAGTTCAAAGGCTAGCTTACTGTTAGCTTAACAATAATAATAATGGATTGGATTTATATAGCGCCTTATTCCCTAGGGACTCAAAGCACTTACTTAGCTTAGCCACCGACAGAACAACAAGCATTTAACCTCACCGTGTGTCTGATCTATCATTAGTTTCATCAACTTGCCTTTGTTGCTGTCCTGAGCCTCACTCACTACTGCAACACACACAAGCACAGAGAGCAGTTACAGCTCTGTGTCAATCAGTGGCTTAGACATCTGTCAACATGTTAGTGAAACGCTCTGTTGAGATGGTCAGGAAGCCCGTTACTACACAGTGTCTGTATGTGGACCACCAGCGTTATCTTATTTAGAGTTTGTCCTCCTCATCTTTAGTCGCTCTGCGGGACGTTTGATCAGTCACTCACTCGCTCGCTCGCTCAGACAGACAGACAGACAGACAGACAGACAGACAGACAAACAGACACTCACACACACACACTGACTCTCTCACACACACACACACACACACACTCACTCACTCACTCACGACCATCTGTTGAGAGAAGAAGACAGACAACAGAAGTCATGAATCAGAGTTTACAGAGACTCCCTCTATCATCAGCTGTCAGTCAGTGAGTCTGTTTACGTTTATATATTTCCTTTTGTCTTTTTTAATGTCCATATGTTTTTATATTTACACATTTGTTACGTTATCTTTTAAAAGTTCAAACGTAAACTTAGTCACTGTGTGTATATGAAATATGAAATGTCCTACAGTGCTGTGAAAACAGTATTTGCCCCTTTCCTGATTTCTTCTATTTTTGCACATTTGTCACAACTAAAGATTTCAGATCATCAAAGAAATGTAAAATTGGACAAAGATAACCGGAGTGAAAACAAAATGCAGTTTTTAAATGAGGAAAGCAGCTAATGAAAAGGTGTAAGGTTTACCAGGAAATGCTGGATCTTTGGTACTAACTGTGTTTAGTGACATTCAGCTGAAAGCATCATGGACTGACTCCAACCCTCTACTCACTTCAGAGTCTCCAGTCTGTAGTGTGGACTCTCCTTAAGATCAGACAGAGGCTTCACTGCTGACTCCTGCAGCTTGTTTCCCCACAGATGCAGCTCTCTGAGATGGGAGGGGTTGGACTTCAGAGCTGAGGCCAGAGAGGCACAACTGATCTCTGACAAACTGCAGCTCCACAATCTGAATAAAGAATACATTATGGAAATAAAAAATTATTAATAATCCAATCAGATGTGTTCAGGTTTTAAATGTGCAGCTCAACATGACTTTGTTCTAATCAATGAACTTTTCTCTAAAATGAGTAGAGTGACTTTGTCATTGTGTTGTTGTGGATCATCATAATGTCAGCCTCCTACAGACATCACCTATATATGCATAACAACATACTATGCTCTGATCTCTATCCTCTTGAGTGTGTGTGTGTGTGTGTGTGTGTGTGTGTGTGTGTGTGTGTGTGTGTGTGTGTGTGTGTGAATACATCTCATTCATATAGTAAATGTGTTCGATTTAAACTAAAATATTAGTTAGGAGGATCTTCAGCAATTTACACAAAATCTTAAACATGAATTTACTTGAAACATTTTCTACAGTTTATTTTCTGACTGCAGACTAAACTGTACAAGAGAAATGAATATATGAACAAAGAAAATGTATAACTATATGGATGTAAGGTATGTTTGTAAATACATTTGTTTTAATTGTTAATTAAATATATAAGATTTACAAAAGTAACAGAGTGAGTGAACTGACCTCAGAGTCTCCAGTCTACAGTGTGGACTCTCCAGAAAACCACACAGCAGCTTCACTCCTGAATCCAGAAGCAGCAGGTTGTGTCCCAGATTCAGCTCTCTGAGATGGGAGGGGTTGGACTTCAGAGCTGAGGCCAGAGAAGCACAGCTGATCTGTGACAAACTGCAGCCACTCAATCTGGATAAAGAATAAATGATGTAAATAAAAAATTATCAATAATCCAATCAGATGTGTTCAGGTTTTAAATGTGCAGCTCAACATGACTTTGTCCTAATCAATGAACTTTCCTCTAAAATGAGTAGAGTGACTTTGTCATTGTGTTGTTGTGGATCATCATAATGTCAGCCTTCTACAGACATCACACATATGCATAACAACATACTATGCTTTGATCTCTATCCTCTTGAGTGTGTGTGTGTGTGTGTGTGTGTGTGTGTGTGTGTGTGTGTGTGTGTGTGTGTGTGTGTGTGTGTGTGTGTGTGTGTGTGTGTGTGTGTGTGTGTGTGTGTTAAGACGTATCAATATTAAGGAACAGATATTATTTGCCAAAACAAACTGAAATGAAAGGAAACGTTGACAATATGAACTGAAATATTAGTTGGTTGGAAATTCATTATAAAATGTGAAAATAAACTAAACAATTGTGTTTTAGGGGATACAAAGTCAGGGATGAAAAAGGTGTTGAAAAAAAATTAGCTTTAAAGTATAATTTTTCCTCTGATGATCATAAATGACATGTAACAGCAAACCAGACCATCAGTGCAAAGAATGCTATTTTTATATAGTTTTTCTTAATGCCTTTGACATGGGGACGCTCACCCAGTAAAAACAGCTGGTGTGGTAAAAACACTACCGCTTTTGTCCAAAGGGGGCGCTAGAATGAACACACACTGAATGTTCCTCGGAGCACCTATTTTAAATTGTGGATTTACAGACAATTTTAGAACTCCTAACGTCCAAAGAAGCAGTGCTAGCAACAACAGAAACACTGAAAGTTGAATCTATTTGACATATAACGATGCATTCATTTTCTTAACTTGTCCTCGATCTATTTCCAACCAAGGGAAAATAAAATGAGAAATTAAGACGTAAATTAAGACGCCCCCCCCCCCCATGCCTCTCTTCGACAGAGATGATTTCTAAAGGGAAAACAGGAACGTTTCGTTGGCAGTTTGTTGAATTTGTTAAACTCTTGAGCATTTTCTAAATATATCTGAACACCTCTGTGCCTCTTAGTCTTTCTTTTCTTTGCAAAACAACAATGTTATTTGATTTGTGAGAACAGGAAGTCCAATCCTGATTTAAGGGTGTATTCACACATGGAAAGTCCGTTAGTTCACTTGCTTTGGTCCAGACCAAATAGAATTTGGATTTTTTTTTTTGGTGTGGTCCACTTTCATATTGCCCCTTTTGCAAGTGAACCAGCATTACGAAGCAAAACCACACGTGATCTGAGGTCATTCATTCATTGGACAGACATTCTGGGGTGGAGAGAAGCAGGAAGAACGAAGTAAAAACTGCGAATTTATCATTGATATAATATGGGGTTAAACATAATAAAAATGCCTACATCTAGCCTATAAATAAAGAAGAAAAACATCAAATGATTGTTGTTTCATATGGTTATAATATGTAGCCCTATGACAATGCCACGTTATGTGGCTTCTAGCCTACGATGTGAAACATAATTTTTACTGTATTTTTGCTGCTGGACGCGCGGCTCGCGTGAAGAATAGGCTCAAACTGAAACACAGCTGATTAAGCTGTGTATCAGCTGGGTCGGCGCAGTTCAGCTCCAAACTGACACGGGGATAGTATTGACGGTCCCGTTGGGAAGAACAATAAAAACACACACTTCATGCAAAGCGCAGCGTGAACTAGGGTTGCCGCGGTAGTAGGTGTTACCGGTGTTACTCGGTGTTGAAGGCTCACACCGGTGGGAGCCTCAACACCGGGCAACACCGGATAGTCTAGGCATAGGCCTATGCCTATTAAAAAAAAATAGACATAAAAGCCAATTGGTTAAATTTTGCGTGACGGCGGCAGTTCATTCGGCTAAATAAAAAACTAGTAGGCCTATGTCTAAGGCTACTCTAACTTCTAAGTTATAATAAAGCTACTCAGAAAACAATGAAACTGAAAGTGTCTGCTCCGCTCCGTGCAGCGCAGAGCCGCGTCACAGCAGCGGAGTCTCCCGTAGAGTTTATAAGACGATGGCGGAGGAGTTGGCTTCAAAGCCCAAAGCAAACGCGCCTATTAGGCAATATTTTTGATGAAACCCCAATACTAGGGAACCTGAAAACGTAGGCTAAACTAGGTAGTCTGCAAACTGTTGAAGATTCAGCAACGGGAGGTAACCGGAGGTAACACACACACTCACACACCCGCGCCTACACAGCGGCAGGCTGTCTGTGTGCTGCTGCTCCGTGTCGATGACAGCTTGCGGTGAAAAAATTATAAATTGTAAAGTGTGGGGGGGAGAGAACATGTTAAGTCCCCAGTGGAAATCACGCCGCAAATATAGGCCTATCCGTGGTAGCTTCACTTAAAACATTTGGAGCTGAAGCCCCGGTAAAATGACGTCGCGTCACCGACACACCTCAAAGTGCACGACAACAGTTATTGACAACACTGTAGAAAGTTCATATGGGTTGGTATGAGTCAAGGATCACACCGAGTTTAAACGAGTGAATTTAATCCAAGCATTCAATAAACTGCGCTCCGATCATGGCTCTGATAGCCTACAGACAGGTAAAAGTGAAGTAGCCCACCAGTCATTCTGATTCGATGAGGCAACACAGTACGGTGGCTCTGGTGGCTCATATTGAACAAATTGCATAATAATTTAACCAAATGATCTACAGACACTAAGCATTTGTTTCGTTCAAGAATAAATTGCGCGATCTAATGTTTAAGATCAAAGTAAGCGCCTACAGAGCCGACGGACCGTCTTCTCTTGAAATCTGCGGTGAAGCCTAATAATTTTTTTTTTTTTTTTTTTTTTTTTTTTTTTTAAAGACCCTGTCTGGTGGTGTTTACTCGGTAACACCGGTGTTGACGCACGTGTATTACTCGGTATGAAAATGTCCACACCGCGGCAACCCTAGCGTGAACCTGTTGGCACTGTAGGCTACGGGAGACGCTCCCCTCTCCATCTGATCGCTGATCCGCACGCGTCATTATCAAATGTAATATTTTCGCTCGGGGCTCCCGGTCAAACCACAACTAATCTTCCTAACAATGGCGACAACAACACTTTCCCATAATGTGAAGCTGATGGCGATTTATTAAAAAAAGAAAAGAAAGAAAAGGCGCAGTGCTTCCTGCAATTGGGTCGGATCGAGTCCGGCCAAATTCACACCACAAACGAACTGCAGCAGAGTGCGTTTTGAAGCGCATCGAGACTACCTCTTCAGCTGGGTCTCGGAGCGTTTGTTTGGTCCGCCCCCGAGTGCGATTGCTGTATTCACACCTGTCTGAAAGATGCGCACCGAAGGTGGAAGTGCATCTGAGTTCGTTTCAACCGAACTAAACACAGCATGTGTGAATACACCCTTAATGTGTTCCTACTGTAATGAAGTTCACACATGAACTCTGGACAGAGAATCTGTTCCTGAGATCTACCTTTCACACATTTGACTAAATTAATGTTGTAATGTTATGATTAGTATGTGTGTACACGTGACTTTGATTATTCAATATAATTATACAAAACCTTGTAAATTCTAGAATACCATACTTTGACTTTAGTAATGGAACACGCATGCTCCCAGCTGAATGTGGGAACAAGATAAATGAAAATATAAACAAGGAAAATGTATAGATTTATGTATACAAGTTATGTTTCTACATAAATTAATTTCAAATGTTAATTAAATATATAAGATCTACAATAGTAACAGAGTGAGTGAACTGACCTCAGAGTCTCCAGTCTACAGTGTGGACTCTCCAGAAAACCACACAGCGGCTCTACTCCTGAATCCTGCAGCTTGTTGAGACTCAGATTCAGCTCTCTGAGATGGGAGGGGTTGGACTTCAGAGATGAGACCAGAGAAGCACAGCTGATCTCTGACAAACTGCAGTTGATCAATCTGAATAAAGAATAAATTATGTAAATAAAAAATAATTAATAATCCAATCAGATGTGTTCAGGTTTAAATGTGTAGCTCAACATGACTTTGTTCTAATCAATGAGCTTTCCTCTAAAATGAGTAGAGTGACTTTGTCATTGTGTTGTTGTGGATCATCATAATGTCAGCCTTCTACAGACATCACCCACATGTCACCACAACATTCACACACCTATTCATGTCAACACGGATTAACATCAAACTGCTGATCTCAGTCAGGTCTGGAGTTAGAGGGGAAATATTAGATTGATCCATTTAACACCTGCATTTGGAAATATGCTTTGATATTTGTCTTCCTGTGTGTGTGTGTGTGTGTGTGTGTGTGTGTGTGTGTGTGTGTGTGTGTGTGTGTGTGTGTGTGTGTGTGTGTGTGTGTGTGTGCGTGTGTGTGTGTGTGTGTTTTCAGATGGATCAATATCAAGTAACTAATATTACTTGCTAAAACAAACTGAAATTAATGGGAACAAATTAAATGATTCTCTGTCAACTGGTAAATATTTACAATAAAACTAAAATAATAGTTAGATGGATCTTGATTGTGTGTGTGTGTGTGTGTGTGTGTGTGTGTGTGTGTGTGTGTGTGTTTGTTATCAGTGATTATTATAAGAAACTTGGTTAACAATGTATAGATGCTTAATAACATAAATGTATTAAGTTTATAAAAACATTATCGTTCATAAAAACATTTCAAACCCAGTTATTGAGTCTTACTAATCCCTCTACTATGTTATTGTCCAACCTTTAGTAACTTTTTTTCTTGCTTTATTAATAAGGTTCAAATTACTTTACCATTCATTTATTAGCAGTTAACTCTTCACTTATTAGACAGTTAACTATTCCTGATGCAGCTATCGGATCTAAAGCGAGAGCAATGCCTTATTAGATTAATTAATCTTTGATTATCGTCTCACTTTAGATGCAGCTTTAAAAAGCAAGATTAACTGCTGAATAAATAATTGTAGTAAAGATTCCCCTTCTCTTATTTACACACTCAGTTCACTTCCTGGTTAGTAGCACTGATTGGTGACCCTCACACTGTTCACTGTTCGTTAACCTGATCTAGTGAACCTGTTTCACTCCCTATAAACCTGGCTCACCTTTTCAGTCTCCATTTGTAGATCATCACATGGGGCGGCAGAACTCGAGTGGAATTTCCTTTTGTCTGCTAATGTGCAGTATGAAGTTACTGTATCTGCATTATTATTTATTATCATATGAAGTTTTAGATTCATCACAAATCCAATGGTTTGAGAAATAAATAAAATTCACAGCTCGTTAGATTCCGACCGATGCCCATGATGGCAAACCCTCCTTTCTGAACTCCTGCTCTACTTAACAATAATAAAGTTGTTTTACCTCAAGAGCTTATTACAAAGACCATTACATAAAGCGTAACCAGTCCGTTCTTATTCTGAATCCCCCTATTAATGGTCTCTCTTGCCAAGTGACTACAACAGAGTCTGAATCACAAACAGTATTAATGGTCTCTCCATGTGTTTGTAGAAACTACAACAGAGTCTCTTTCCTCCTAAAATCCTCAGAGTGTGAATCCTTCTTTAAAATTCCTTGTTTCTATGGTTTCCAGTGTCAACAGTCACTAGTGCTCAAGGCATTTGTGTAAAGTGTTACATATATAAATACATTTGATGCATCAGTATCATGTAGAAGTTTTGATACTTTTATTTTTTTTGTTTTTTGACTAAATCTCATTTTATAATTCACCAAGCCACTATGGGGCGCGCGGCGCCCAGAGGATAATTAATATCACAGGGACACGGCAGAATAAATCCTGCAATAGAGACTAATGAAATCTTTGCTTTGTGTCTCTTGTTTCTTAAACAGGATGTATGGCAACACACCCTCTTGGCTGCCACTAAGACGGGCAACATGCACAAGAGCAATCCCAAGGCATTTGGCTTCACGAATGGACCAATGAGCAAACACTGTGCTCCAGTTGTAATGTGGTAGTTTTGAAATTTGCAATTAGTTTATTATTTCAAACATCTTTTGAGAAGACTACAATTAAAAATAAATCTATTAAATTCAACCTGCCAAAGAACATCTTTGAACCAAAACTTTAAACCTCAGTCAATTGAACAAATAGAAAACTCTACATGAGCAACAGTCAGTGAACTGACCTCAGAGTCTCCAGTCTGCAGTTTGGACTCTCCAGTCCGGCACAGAGAGCCTTCACTCCTGAATCCTTCAGGTTGTTGTTTAAACTCAGGTCCAGCTCTCTCAGATGGGAGGGGTTGGACTTCAGAGCCGAGGCCACAACTTCACAGTGAGTCGCTGAGAGTCCACATTTAGATAGTCTGTAATGACACATGTATTACAAAATGTTTTTATCAAAGAGGACAACTGATGACAGAACGGTTTGACATGTCCTGATTTGAGAAACATTTGCTCGTCACATTAGGGGTTCAGGTAAAAAAAAAAATCCATCTGAGGAAACAATTACTCGTTCATAGCGTAATTAGAGGACTCGAAAATTGAAATGACTGAAAATGCTCATCCCTAGTTCAGTTCATCTGATCTCACTGTGTTTTACATCATTATCACCACTTTCCTTCTCTCTCACCTACAGACATTTAATCTTTGTTTCAATAATCTTGCAGATGAATGGAGAACATGTTATATTACAATGCTGCAATAATGTCCACAGTGATCTGGGGCCGTATTCACAAAACATTTTATCTTAGCGCTAAGAGTACTCCTAAGGAGCACTAAAAGTTCTTAGTAAGGAGTAATTTCTTAAAACCTATTCACAAAGCTGCTAAGGCCAACTTTTACTAAGGAATGGGAGGGACTCCTAAGCTAAGACTAGAGGGCGGTGTTGACCCTGTTGCTATGGATGATGTCATGTTCATACCTTCTATGCCCACAGTGATTGGCTGAGAGGGAATGAGAGCTAGGAGTGAATTTATGATAGAACCACTGTGGGAGATATCCATATCGTGTCGCTGTATTAAAGTAAAGAGTTTTTAAATACAATTGATGACAAGTGACACTGATTTAACAAGAAACCAAGATACTGCAGGGTTTCCCACACTCTTGTTCACAATTAACCTACAATAGTGCCACATAGACACCAACAGTAACTTTCAGTGCATCGTAAACCCAAAGCAACTGCAGGAAAAGGAACTTAATAAACATTTTTTTATATAAATATAATAAATATAAAAGTGTCTATACTTTCCAAATATAGCTTTACTAAGATCATTAAACAATCAGTTATTAAAGGTACATTTTATAAAGCTCACTAGAATTACATCTCTCCAAAACACCATCAAATGGTTGTCTGTGAACGAAAGGCAGAAGTGCATCTGAGTTCGTTTCAACCGAACTAAACACGGCATGTGTGAATACACCCTTAGTGACTTAGGAGTCCTCTCGAGGACTCCTAGCTTTTCATAGATTTTGGAGCTTGTTTTAGCGCTAAAATGCTTGGTGAATTACACTTATCTTAAAAAGTTAGGAGTCCTAAAAATTAGGAGTGAAACGCCCCTTATTTTTAAGAGCCTTAAAATGTTTTGTGAATACGGCCCCTGATCCTGTGTCTGTCTCCACAAAGTTAGCACCAGATTCGGCCACAGTGACTTCTTAAGCAATGTTAAATATTCACTTGAAATATATATATTTATTTTTTTAAGATTATTTTTTGGCATTTTCAAGCTCCACTAGACAGCCGAGTTGAAATGGGGAGATAAAGAGAGAGGGGGGATGACCTGCAGTAAAGGTCCACGGGTCGGATTTGAACCCACGACCACTGCAACGAAGGCCGGAGCCACAGGAGCGAACCGTCACTTGAAATAATAATTAACAGAATAACTGTATTACCAATAAGTTCTAATCTTTTCCAAAATAAGTTCTAGCACACATATACACAATCAATGAATGAAAGCATATATATTTAAAGCAGGTATCCAGGACCTCCCATTCGGAAAATGATTCAAATCTTTTTTTTTATTCTGGAGCATAGTCGTAATCTAAGACAAGAACAACTGCCAAATAATGTTTGTAATGAACAAGTTTAAGACAAAAAGATGAAAGCTTAAGTGTATATTTAAAGAACTACTCATCTATACTTTTTACATTGTTAACCACATCTGGATTTACCGAGCCTTTCTGCAGTTCCTCACAGCTGGAATCAGTCTCTGTTTTCCCTGGTCTGATGTGTTATACTTCTTCAGGTCCAACTCATCCAGAACCTCCTCTGACATCTGCAGCATGTAGGCCAGAGCAGAGCAGTGGATCACAGAGAGTTTCTTCTCTGATCTGTTCTCTGACTTCAGGAACTCTTGGATCTCCTGATGAACTGATTGGTCGTTCATCTCCGTCAGACAGTGGAAGATGTTGATGTTTCTGTCAGGAGAGATATCTTCACTGCTCATCTCCTTCAGGTTGTTGCTGACTCTCTTGATGGTTTCTGGACTGTTGTCTGTTGGACCCAGCAGGCCTCCTAAGAGTCTCTGGTTGGACTCCAAAAAGAGGCCATGAAGGAAGCGGACAAACAGGTCCAGGTGGCCGTTTTTACTTTCAAGAGATTTCCTCATGACTCTCATTAGGAAGACATCCAGGGATTCATTATTTGTGTCCCAGTCTTCTCCCAGGAAGTCCTCCAGTACCTCTGTGTTGTTGTTGGTGTAACAGTGGTACATGTAGACCGCAGCCAGAAACTCCTGAATGCTCAGATGAACAAAGCTGTAGACTGTTTTCTGGAAGATCACACTCTCTCTTTTGAAGATCTCGGTACAAATTCCTGAGTACACCAAGGCCTCTGTGACATCCAGACCACACTGGTCCAGGTCTTCTTGGTAGAACATCATGTTTCCTTTCTGCAGTTGTTCAAACGCCAGCCTCCCCAGCTTCAGAAGAACTTCCCTGTCGGCCTCCGTCAGCTCCTGTGGACTCGTCTCATGTCCCTCTTCATACTTCTGCTTCTTCCTCTTTGTCTGAACCAGCACAAAGTGTGAGTACATGCCAGTCAGGGTCTTGGGCAGCTCTCCTCTCTGGTCTACAGTCAACATGTGCTCAAGAACTGTAGCAGTGATCCAGCAGAAGACTGGGATTAGACACATGATGTGGAGGCTCCTGGATGTCTTGATGTGTGAGATGATGCTGCTGGACCGCTCTTCATCACTGACTTTCCTCTTGAAGTACTCCTCCTTCTGTGGGTCAGTGAAGCCTCGTACTTCTGTCACCCTGTCAACACATGTAGGAGGGATCTGATTGGCTGCTGCAGGTCGGGAAGTTATCCAGATGAGAGCCGAGGGAAGCAGATTCCCCTGGATGAGGTTTGTCAGCAGCACGTTGACTGATGACTTCTGTGTGACATCAGACACAACCTCATTGTTGTGGAAATCCATTGAAAGTCTGCTTTCATCCAGGCCGTCAAAGATGAACAAAACTTTACAGAGAGCGAGCTTCTCTGCTGTGACCTTCTGTAATGTTGGATGGAAAACATGGAGCAGATTGAGAAGACTGTACTGCTCATCTCTGATCAAGTTCAGCTCCCTGAACGAAAGCAGAATCAGCAGACTGACATCTTGGTTTTCCAAGCCCTCTGCCCAGTCCAGAGTGAACTTCTGCACTGAGAAGGTTTTTCCAATTCCAGCGACGCCGTTGGTAAGGACGACTCTGATGTGTCCCTGTTGGTCGGGTAAGGCTTTGAAGATGTCGTGGCACTTGATTGGAGTGTCATGGAGGGTCTTCTTCTTGGAAGCGGTCTCAAGCTGCCTCACCTCATGTTGGGTATTAACCTCTTCACTCTGTCCCTCTGTGATGTAGAGCTCAGTGTAGATCCTGTTGAGGAGAGTTCCTCTTCCTGCTTGATCAGTTCCTTCAGTCACACGTTCACATCTGCTCTTCTGACTAATCTTATGTTCATCTAGAACCTCCTGCAGACTGACATCAACTGTAAGGAAAGAAAGAATAATTAGTAATGATCACCAATATAAAAACAACATCATGCTGCAAAGTAAAGAAACATTACTTTGTATATTGCTGGTCTGACTGGCTGTCTGCAGTCCAGGTCTGGATGTTTGTCCACACTGGGGACAGGAGGAGTCTCCTGATGGAGCAGGCTGGTCCCAGTATGAGGTGATGCACCGTCTGCAGAACCAGTGTCCACAGCTGGTAGAGACCGGATCCTTCAGGACGTCCTGACACAAAGCACAGCAGGACGGCTGCTCCTCCACAGAAACATCACTCCTCTTCCTGTGAAGACACTTCTTTGTTAATAACGTATTCCTTGTTAGTATGAATTGTCATTGTTGAAACATATCCAGATGACTCCACATATAGAAAACAGATTGCTCCTTTTATTTCCAATCTTTGCTTTCATATGATGAGCTGCTTTGTTATCTCATTATTTGTATATTTTGTATATACACAAGAACAACACAATATCCAGCTGTTTTAAAATGTTTTTCAAACTCGTAACAGGCCTTTGGTAAGCTTTATTTGAGGCTGTTCTTACTGATAACATTTCACGGCACTAATTTGTAGAAGAAAAAACTGTTTCTTACTTTGTGTCTGAATTACTGAACTTCATAGGAATATCTTTGGACCAGTCACTCTTCATAGACAGACAGCTGGGGACTCCAGTCTCGGATGTCTGGTAAGGAACTCTGCACAATGACATTTACAATCATATGAAAAAGTTTGGGAACCCCTCTCAGCCGGCATTATAATTGACTCTGCTTTCACAAAAAAAAGATAAAAGTGGTATGTCTTTAATTTACCAGGAACAGCTAAGTACTGGATGTTTTCCAAACAAAGATTTTTTGAAAAGCAGTATTTGGTTGTATGAAATAAAATAAAATGTGAAAAACTGGCTGTGCAAAAATATGGGTACCCTTGTGGTTTTGTTGATTTTAATGCCTGTAACAGCATGTAAAACTGATTACTTTAAACACAAAGTTGGTTGGATTATGTTGTTAAGCCTTGAACCTCATATAATTGTCTGTTTAATCATGAGAAAATGTATTTTAGGTGCCTAAATGCAAGTTGCACTTCTCTTTGACTCTCTGCTGAAGTGAGACAGAATGGGATCATCAAAACAGCTCCCAAAATATCTGAAAAACAAAGATTGTTCATTGTCATGGTTTAGGGGAAGGCTACAAGAAGCTTTCCCAAAGGTTTCAATTGTCAATTTCGACTGTAGGGAACGTTGTCAGGGAATGGAAGGACACAGGCATAGTGGCAGTTAAACTCAGGCATGGCAGACCAAGAAAAAAACAGGAGCGGCATAGGTGGAGGATTGTGAGAATGGTTGCACACAACCCACAGATCACCTCCAAAGACCTACAAGAACATCTGGCTGCAGATTGTGTATCTGTACATCGTTCAACAACTCAGCGCAATTTGCACCAAAACATCTACTTTTTATAAAGACCAAATAACTTAATTTTTGTCTCATCAGTCCAAAGCATTTTCTTCCAATATGAAGCTGGCTTGTCTAAATGAGCTTTTGCATACTTCATGCAACTGTATCTGTGGCGTGGGCGCAGAAAGGGCTTCCTTCTCATCACCCGGCCATACAGATGTTTTGGTGCAAATTGCACTGAATTGTAGAACCATGTACAGATACACAATCTGCAGCCAGATGTTCTTGTAGGTCTTTGGAGGTGATCTGTGGGTTGTGTGCAACCATTCTCACAATCCGCCGCATATGCTGCTCTTGTACTTTTCTTGGTCTGCTAGATCTGGGTTTAACTGCAACTGTGCCTGTATCCTTCCATTCCCTGACAACGTTCCTTACAGTAGAAATTTACAATTGAAACCTTTGGGAAAGCTTCTTGTAGCCTTCCCCTAAACCATGACAATGAATAATCTTTGTTTTTAAGATCTTTTGGGAGCTGTTTTGATGATCCCATTCTGTCTCACTTCAGCAGAGAGTCAAAGAGAAGTGCAACTTGCATTTAGGCACCTAAAATACATTTTCTCATGATTAAACAGACAATTATATGAGGTTCAAGGCTTAACAACATAATCCAACCAACTTTGTGTTTAAAGTAATCAGTTTTACATGCTGTTACAGGCATTAAAATCAACAAAATCACAAGGGTACCCATATTTTTGCACAGCCAGTTTTTCACATTTTATTTTATTTCATACAACCAAATACTGCTTTTCAAAAAATCTTTGTTTGGAAAACATCCCAGTACTTAGCTGTTCCTGGTAAATTAAAGACATACCACTTTTATCTTTTTTTTGTGAAAGCAGAGTCAATTATAATGCCGGCTGAGAGGGGTTCCCAAACTTTTTCATATGATTGTATATTCATAATCCTTCATAAATTCTCTCATGTGTCCCGATTTCTTCCGAGATGGTCACAGAGAACAGTAAACATGTTACTCTTCTGTTTGAATTTGCCATCAGCCTCAAAGTAAAATGTTTGTTGCTCTATTGTCTACTCTCCTGTTTTCATAAACACTGATGTGCTGATTTTCATACTGTATCTGTATCGTACTGTATGTAGTTTTTTATTGATACAAACTCAACACTTTGTGCAGCTACTTCCCAGTGAAAGTCCATTAAAGAGAGCTGATCGTGTAACTGTTCTTTTGGGCAGCTTGGCCGTAGGTTAGTTAGGTTGAAACTCTTGTTAGAAGTGGTGAAAACAAATTGGTTGATTAATATGTTTGAGTCTGATACATTCTGAACAAACATGAATATATGTTCATAATACCCATATCAACATCAAAGAATATTACCGCTACAATTTCTAAAGAAATACAATTTCTTTTGGGGACCCACTCAAATCACCACCTGTGGGTCACGGGGACTCACTACATTTAAAACATCTACGTCACTGTGACTGATATACATACTTTGTCAGGGATCCAAACTTACCGAAATACCTAAATCGGTAGCCTGTAATCCTAGCCTGTCTTCGTACCTTTTTTACTTGCTTACTGTATGATGGGTGCATCAGGGTAAGAAGAGAGGTGGATGAAGTGATGCTCCCATCATGCCTAGTGCCTACTGTACAAGCCTGTGTGGCAGTGTACAGTATGATCTGGGGTTGCTTCAGTTGGTCAGGTCTAGGTTCTAAAGCAACCTTATGTGCCAAATAAAGTGTATACAAATGTGTTACGGTGAATATGTGCCTTAATCAAAGCTATCGATGGTCAAACAAGATATTTGAGTGTTTGGCTTTTTGTGGCCGGGCAGTGTATATCAGCCTAGCCTGTCTTTGTGCCTTTTTACCTGCTTACTGAAAAACCACCACCCATGTAACCTTCTTAAATGTCTATAAGCTATTTTATATTTGTCAATTTTTCTTTCAAGATGCTGCCTTTCTCTGCTATGGGAGATAGGAAGGGAGGGGGATGGATGGATACTATGCCCACAATAAAAAACTATTTCACCAACTCTTTTTTTCTTACTTAGTGTCTGAGGGTCCAGGTTCATTACTGAAGTTGGGAGCAGACCTTCTGGACCAGTCACTCTTCATAGACAGACAGCTGGGGACTGGAGACTCTGTTCTCTGTCTCTGGTACTGAACTCTGCAAACACAAAAACACCAAGATGTTTCATTATTTTTATTAATTATTCATATCATGTGAATCCTTGATATTTTCTCTGAGGACAAATCCATTCAGGAAGCTCTAAATACACAAACTGCTGCAGCTGTAGATAATAAGAAGGTTTATCGTTTTGTAGCATCTTAGTTTAGACAAACACTTTTCTACGTGACTAACAGCTGTCTCAGGTACTAAGAGGAAGATGACACAAAACATTTCTCTTTGTGTCTCTAAGTTTATTCAGCAAATACATTAAGAAATGTGAATAAAATATGGTTAAAAATGTATACTTTATATACTATCGAAAACAGGCAAAGATTGTTTATTCACATCGGATGGACACAGTAGGAATGCTCAGGCGGCTGCAGCACTATAAAAAACATCAACTGATAAAAACATTCAAAATATATTGTTGAAATGGTCGTGTTTTCTAAAGATCTTACTTGAGCTGATTTAATGCAGAATGTAATGTCTTCTTTTTTTGGGGGATTTTTAAGTGGTTTACGGCCACAACAAAACGTTAACAGCTGATATGAATGAGTTTGTATCAGTTCACTTACTTTGTGTCTGAGGGTCCAGGTTCATTACTGAAGTTAGGAGCAGACCTTCTGGACCAGTCACTCTTCATAGACAGACAGCTGGGGACTGGAGACTCTGCTCTCTGTCTCTGGTACTGAACTCTGAAAAAAACAAGATATTTTTATATTTATTTTTGTATAATAAATCTGGTTCAAATCCAACTAGCAGTCAGACTTCAGGTGTGATGGTGTTTTCTGACATACAGTATAACAGACAAAACCATTATTCACAAAAACATAAAACATTTTAAACACTGACTAAACATGCTGAAAATGCTGTGAAAGGAAAGCTCAACTTGATGAAATGAATTTACGCACATTTGAAATGTTGAAACAGATACGAGTTCTTCAAGCTGTTTTGCTGGTAAACATCCAAATAAAACATTTTGTCTTTATACTCAATGCATCATCTTCCATGTTCCCAGTAAGAACTGTCTCTTACTTTGTGTCTGAGGGTCCAGGTTCATTACTGAAGTTGGGAGCAGACCTTCTGGACGCATCACTCTTCATAGACAGACAGCTGGGGACTGGAGACACTGCTCTCTGTCTCTGGTACTGAACTCTGCAAACACAAAAACACCAAGATGTTTTATTATCTTTAATAATTATTCATGGACAATAAGGAGGTTTATCGTTTTGCAGCATCTTAGTTTAGACAAACACTTTTCTACGTGACTAACAGCTGTCTCAGATACTAAGAGGAAAATGACACAAAATAATTCTCTTTGTGTCACAAAGTTTATTCAGCAACGACATTAAGAAATGACAATAAAATATAGTTAAAAATGTTATACTGTATATAGTATTTAAAACCGGCAAAGATTGTTTATTCACATCGGATGGACACAGTAGGAATGCTCAGGCGGCTGCAGCACTATAAAAAACATCAACTGATAAAAACATTCAAAAATATAGTTGAAATGGTCGTGTTTTCTAAAGATCTTACTTGAGCTGATTTAATGCAGAATGTAATGTCTTCTTTTTTTGGGGATTTTTAAGTGGTTTACGGCCACAACAAAACGTTACCAGCTGATATGAATGAGTTAATATCAGTTCACTTACTTTGTGTCTGAGGGTCGAGGTTCATTACTGAAGTTGGGAGCAGACCTTCTGGACCAGTCACTCTTCATAGACAGACAGCTGGGGACTGGAGACTCTGCTCTCTGTCTCTGGTACTGAACTCTGCAAACACAAAAACACCAAGATGTTTCATTATTTTTATTAATTATTCATATCATGTGAATCCTTGATAAAATCTTTGAGGACAAATCCATTCAGGAAGCTCTAAATACACAAACTGCTGCAGCTGTGGATAATAAGGAGGTTTAACTTCTTGTAGCATCTTAGTTTAGACAAACACTTTTCTACGTGACTAACAGCTGTCTCAGATACTAAGAGGAAGATGGCACAAAATATTTCTCTTTGTTTCACAAAGTTTATTCAGCAATTACACAAAGAAATGTGAATGAAATACAGTTTAAAAAGCAATTTCGATTAGATTTTAAAGGAATGTTATATTGAAAACATGAACAGATTGTTTGTTAGGAGTTAAGTAGGAGTGCTCAAGTAGCTGTAGCACCTTGTAAAACCAAGTATTATAAAAACCATCAAGTGATAAAAACATTTAAACTTATTGTTAAAGCGGTAGTGTTTTCTAGAGATCTTGCTGGAGCTTGTTCTTAATTTAGGAGACGTGGCAGATATTTATTTAATAATGTTTAAATATACTGTATTCCCCTGATGACAGAGATTGATAGAAAAATGTTCTATGATCATGAAGCCTCATGTTACACTACAGTTTCCTGGTTCATCAGTTCAGTGTATGAACTACACTGCAGACTAGAGTCTTTCACAGTGACAAACTGAGTGACTCATAAAGAGGCTCCGCCTCTCTTCCTCTCTGGGTTTGAGCGACAGCTGTGTATGTATTGAGGAAGTGGATCAGGCTGAGTTAATGCAGAATGTAATGTCTTCTTTTTGGGGATTTCAAGTTATTTACCACAACAAAACATTACCAGCTGAATGAGTTTGTATCAGTTCACTTACTTTGTGTCTGAGGGTCCAGGTTCACTACTGAAGTATAGAGGTTCATCTTTGGACCAGTCACTCTTCACAGACAGACAGCTGGGGACTGGAGACTCTGCTCTGTCCTCTTCCTCCATGTTAACACTCATCTTCTGGACTTCAGACAGTCTGAGGTGAAACATTAAACACTGACTTTGATCTCAAAACATAAACAACATTAGAAGTAAAACAGGTTTGTTCAGGAGTCAGACTGAGAGAACAGGGAGTTACACACCACACACACACACACACACACACACACACACTTTACAGTATCATATAACAAGCCAGCACTTTCTGACGTTTCACGTTTCACTGGGAGAAAACTAACAAAGAGTCTGTGACAGTGTAACAAATGTCGCAGTAACACTCACCCTGCCTCAGCCTTCAGTTTCCTTCTGCTCTGCTGTTGACTGAAAATGGAGAACGGACTCCCTCCCTCCCTTCTGGGTTCCCTCCCTCTGCTCCTCCCCCTCCCCTCTGCATTTACAAGAAATCACGTGCTCAACTGTGTGTGTGTGTGTGTGTGTGTGTGTGTGTGTGTGTGTGTGTGTGTGTGTGTGTGTGTGTGTGTGTGTGTGTGTGTGTGTGTGTGTGTGTGTGTGTGTGTGTGTGTGTGTGTGTGTGTGTGTGTGTGTGTGTGTGTGTGTGTGTGTGTGTTGGTGGACAATTTTCTATTTACACTGTATATATGATGGGCCGTACCTTCCTTTTGTGGCCAAAAATTGTGGTTTAAAAAATTGAATTAAAAAAAAAAAAAAATCCCCATGAAAATAAAAGCATTCCTCCAAAGTGCAAAGACAGTAGCAGTGTCTGTAAACTTACTGAAACCTGTGTGGACAGTGCCTTTACTCTCATGCATTCATCTGCCTTTTCTCTACGCTGTCTCATGTGTTGATAGACTGCTACCATGGACCTATTAGAAGAGGTTGCCACCGGTCGCCACATGCCATGCATAATTGTTGGAATGTTTACAGACACATGTGCGCACATATATTTACAATTAATCGCAATCTCAGCCATTTGTGCGGTTATGTAATTGCACTAGCTCAAATAGTGATTTGTTGTATTTTATTGAATTACTATTCTGTTTACAATGTGCTCAGTTTTTTACTACTAATGACATCACACTTACCAAACCAGTGTAGGGCTGTTGTTGTACAATTTATGATTAACAGACAAAAAAAAAAAGACACTTACCCTATTTCAACCATCACACATTGATTGAAGCCAGCTCAGTGCTGTTCAACTTCAGGTTCAGGTTTTCGATCCCTCCCGACAGATATCAGCTGATCTACTTTCCAAGCTCAGCTCATCTCAAACAAACATTTTGTCTGTGTGTGAGGTGCTCACAGGTGCTGTTAAAATATGTGTTAGTGATAATTTCCTTTGGTTCAGCGGGTTGAATTAAAAAGTGTTTTGGTCAAATATTGTAATATCTCTTCATGACATTTAAACAAGATAAATCAATCAATTGTTTCAAACTAAAGACTAAGACATTATAGCAGACTGCTAACTTACCTTAGCAACAGAATAGAACAGACAGCTATGGTAGCTAAACTTAGTTATCTTAATAACAGATGTTAACAGACAGCTCAGTAGCTAACTAAACCTAGCTATCTAAGAGTAGTTATCAAACAGCTATAACGTAAGCAGGAGATCTTTCTAACAGTAGTTCATGTATCTCAAAGCTTTACTTTTGACACAAACTACTATTTTCTCTTAATGGCCTAAAATTCAGCTGTTGCTATAAAAACGGTCAAGTTCACTGAAAAGTATTAGGCTAGTTAACAACGGGACGCTAAGCTAGCTCGCTAATGGTTATCATCATTTACCTCTCGCTCGCTATGAAGTGTCCTGAGTTTGTCCCAGTGAGAGATAGATAGATAGATAGATAGATAGATAGATAGATAGATAGATAGATAGATAGATAGATAGATAGATAGATAGATAGATAGATAGAGATAGATAGATAGATAGATAGATAGATAGATAGATAGATAGATAGATAGATAGATAGATAGATAGATAGATAGAGATACAGAGAGAGAGACTTACCTCCTAACTTACTTAACACACCTCCAGTAATAAATCCCCTTTCTCTCTTCACTAAAAGCTTCCGGTTGCTTTAGCTGCAGATTCATGTCCTCGCGCCGTCTCAAACAGCCGTTTGAAGAC
>CM047525.1:26456693-26459193 GCA_026122265.1 Ammodytes dubius
TTTTGTTATTGTTAATAAAATAAAATAAAAAAACTGAAAAAAACTTTAAAATAATAAAGTTTTAAAGTTTTTTTTACCACATTTTTAACCCATTGATGACTATGGCAATCTAGGATGCATGTCCTTAATGCCTGAGGGTTTTCTGAAAAAATAGTACGAATTGTCAAGTCTACCAAAACCTTAATATCTAAGCCTGTGTAGCACATAGAAACATGAAATAAAATACATTTAAAAGTTAAGGTTCACAGGTTTTATTTAAACATGCTCCCTTAGCGCTTACAAACCAACAAATATTTCTAAAAATCGTCAAAATTAGATGAATTAGAAAATTATTAAATATTGTTAATAAATAGATGCAATGTGTTGTGTGATTTTCGTCAGTAGTCTATAGTAGACCTTGATTCTGCGCACCAAACGCCACTAGACAATTTTTTATTTATTTTTTCATGTTTTGTCCTTGTAGCCCCCTGAGCCGGACTAGAACCAGGATAGTGAAGCCTTCAGTGAGACTGTCTCCGAGCCTGTCCCCTTCCAGACCTCGCTCACAGAGAGGGAAACCCCCCGCGCCCCCACCACAACAACCACAACGTAAACAAAGCCGCAGTGAGTCACCTGACCCTCTCAACCAATCAGAGGAGGAGGAGGAAGGGGAGGGGGAGGAGCCAGCAGACGCCACCGACCCAACATGGAACCCAGCCCAAGGAGGTTAGGACATGTGTTATTTTAGATTTAGATTAGACTTTTACATTTTGTGTGTGTAGGTGTGGGTGTAGGTGTTTGTGTGTCTGTGTGTGTAGGTATAGGTGTGTGTGTGTGTGTATTTGTAGGTGTGTGTGTGTGGGTGGGTGTGTTTGTTTGTTTGTGTGTAGGTGTGTGTGTGTGTGTAGGTATAGGTGTGTGTGTGTGTGTGTGTGTAACATGGAGGCCTGTTCAAGGAGGTCACAATAGGAACACTCTTACACTATTATTTTAGATAAACTTTTACATTTCTCCGGTGGCGTAGTGGATATAGCGCGTACCATATTGGCTCCGGCCTTCGTTGCAGTGGTCGCAGGTTCAAATCCGACCCCTTGGACCTTTACTGCAGGTCATCCCCCCTCTCTCTCTCTCTCTCTCTCCCTCTCTCTCTCTCTGTCTCCCCATTTCAACTCTGTACTGTCTAATAAAGCTTGAAAATGCCCAAAAATAATCTTAAAAAAAATATATATACTTTTTTCCCCTCCCTAGGATCCCCCCCCTCGGTTGTGGCCCTGATGGACTCAGTTTCCCAGGATGCATCAGTGAAGCTAGAGAGGCCATGGAGCACCGTGTGTGACGTGTGCGGGAAAGTCATGAAGAATAAATCCAGTCTGCAGCGCCACTCCTTCATACACACAGGTAGGTGTGTGTGTGTGTGTGTGTGTGTGTGTGTCTGTCTGTCTGTCTGTCTGTCTGTCTGTCTGTCTGTCTGTCTGTCTGTCTGTCTGTCTGTCTGTCTGTCTGTCTGTCTGTCTGTCTGTCTGTCTGTCTGTCTGTCCTGTCTCTCTGTCTGTCTCTCCTTCATACACACAGGTAGGTGTGTGTGTGAGTGTGTTTCTGTCTGTCTGTCTGTCTGTCTGTCTGTCTGTCTGTCTGTCTGTCTCTCCTTCATACACACAGGTAGGTGAGAGGTGTGTGTGTGTGTGTGTGTTGTGTCTGTCTGTCTCTCCTTCATACACACAGGTAGGTGAGAGGTGTGTGTGTGTGTCTGTGTGTCTGTGTGTGTGTGTGTGTGTGTGTGTGTGTGGTGTGTGTGAGTGTGTTTCTCTGTCTGTGTGTGTGTGTGTGTTTCTGTGTGTGTGTGTCTGTCTGTGTGTGTTGTGTGTGTGTGTGTGTGTGTGTGTGTGTGTCTTTCTCTGTCTGTCTGTTTCTCCTTCATACACACAGGTAGGTGAGAGGTGTGTGTGTGTGTGTTTTCTGTGTGTGTGTGTGTGTGTGTCTGTGTGTGTGTGTGGTGTGTCTGTGAGTGTGTGTGTGTTTCAGTGTGTGTCTGTGTGTCTGTCTCTCCTTCATACACACAGGTAGGTGAGAGGTGTGTGTGTATGTGTGTGAGTGTGTGAGTGTGTGTGTGTGTGTCTGTCTGTCTGTCTCTCCTTCATACACACAGGTAGGTGTGTGTGTGTGTGTGTGTGTTTCTCTGTCTGTGTGTGTACCACTCCTTCATACACACAGGTAGGTGAGAGGTGTGTGTGTGTGTGTATGTCTGTGTTTCTGTGTGTGTGGTGTTTCTCTGTGTGTGTGTGTTTCAGTGTGTGTGTGTCTGTGTGTGTGTGTCTGTGTGTGTGTGTTTCTCTGTGTGTGTGTGTTTCAGTGTGTGTGTGTGTCTGTGTGTGTGTGTCTGTGTGTGTGTGTTTCTCTGTGTGTGTGTGTTTCAGTGTGTGTGTCTGTGTGTGTGTGTCTGTGTGTGTGTGTGTTTCAGTGTGTGTGTCTGTGTGTGTGTGTCTGTGTGTGTGTGTTTCTCTGTGTGTGTGTGTTTCAGTGT
>CM047525.1:26464193-26471693 GCA_026122265.1 Ammodytes dubius
GGCCCTTCCCCTGTGAGCTGTGTACTGCCAGGTAATGACAAAACACCTGCTCTGTCTTCAAAGTGTACCGTGGCTTGAATTCAGTGTTTGGGGGTCGTCTGACTAACTATTCAAGCCACAGTACACTTTGAAGACAGTGAAGCATGGTGGCACAGACATCATGTTATGGGGATGTTTCTCATACTATGGTGTCGGGTCTATTTATCGCATACCATGGATCATGGATCAGTTTGGTTACATTTAAATACTTGAAGAGGTCATGTTGCCTTATGCTGAAGAGGAAATGCCCTTGAAATGGGTGTTCCAACAAGTCAACGACCCCAAACACACCAGTAAGCGAACAAGATCTTGGTTCCAGACCATCAAGATTAACGTTATGGAATGGCCAGCCCAATCCCTGGACCTTAATCCAATAGAAAACCTATGTGGTGACATCAAAAATGCTGTTTTTGAGGCAAAACCAAGAAATGCTGAGGAATTGTGGAATGTAGTCCAATCGTCCTGGGCTGAAACACCTGTTCACAGGTGCCATAACATTTGACAAAAGTTTCTTCATATTTGGAGTTGAAATAGAATGTGCAATGTCCCCAATGCATTTGCGTGTTTGGAAATAAAAGCTGTAATTATTAAGATTTTGATCTTTACTACATTTTTAAATACACTGCTATTATTTTGAACACAACTGTGTGTATATAAATATATATGTTTATTGATTGTTAGTTGATTATATCAAATCTATGTTTCCTTTCACAGGTTCAACAGACAGGGAAACCTACAGCAGCACAAGAGACGCATGCACGGGGTGGGGGGGAGTGTGGGAGCCAATGGAGACGAGGGAGAGACTGTGGGAGCCAATGAGGAAGAGGGAGAGACTGTGGGAGCCAATGAGGAAGAGGGAGAGAAAGTTTCAACCAATCAGGAAGAGGATGGGACTTCAGCAGTAGCCAATCAGGAGATGGCAGAGGAGGAGGAAGGGGAGGCGGCTATTCTGTTTGATGACGTCATCAGCTACAAACAGGAAGAGACAGTGGTCGCTATAACGGAGACTGAGGTCGCTATGGAGACTGTTGTCGCTATGGAGACTGTTGTCGCTATGGACGACACGGACAATAACAGCAGCTGTGAGGAAAGCAACCAATCGGAGGCGGTTGTAACCTGATTGGATGAATTGTTTGTGAATACTGTTTGTGTGATTCAGAATGACATCAACAAAATCTTTAACATCTAAGCCTCGCTTCCACTGACTAACTTGGATCAATTCAGCACATTTTTTCGTTTTTTTTTTTTAAAGTTAATTTTGGTGCATAAAAAAATTAAATCTAAAAAATGTCAGTCTTATTTAAATAATTTAAATGAACGAAAGACATGAACAGAGTATGAGAACATTGAAGGCTGGTTTTCAGTGAGTCATTTTGGTTCGGTACGGGAAGGCTTGCATTTATTTTACACTGTTAAAACTGGGGTATGTTGATCTCTGATTGGTCAAAGTTAACATGAGCTGTACACTTTGACCAATCAGAGGGAGGCTCCGATTCTCTGTTCTTATTGGCTGTTGGGAGTGTCCATTCACTTTGGCACGACTTTGTTGGTGTAGAGCGTGTCAGGGAGGGACCATAGGGGAGGGACCAAAGAGAACAAGTGGAGTGGTTGAGGTATTTCGGATTCGAATCTCTATCCCAACTGCCATTTTCTCCCCAAATCCTCCACCCCAGCTTTAAGAGTCCCAAGAGATGCCGTAGATATTTTTGCCAACAGCTGTGAGGAGAGCAGCCGATGGGATGGGACGCTGTTATAACTTGATTGAACTGTTTGAAATGAGAAACTAAATTGGGATTAAGAATGAATGGAACATGAAATAAAATCCTGAGATCATCTTAGCCTTTTTTCAGTTGAGCGAATATGAGAAAATTGAAGGCTATTTATGTCTCTCTGTCTCTCTCTCTTTCTCTGTATCTCCCTCTCCCTCTCTCTCCCTCTCCCTCTCTCTCCCTCTTCCTCTCTTGCCACTTGTACTTTGTATCTTTGTAGGGGAGAACGGGGTAAGTAGGCACACTTTTTACTCTAGTGAGAATTTCTTATCACCTAAACATCTTTCAATAGTCATTCCTACATTAAATTGAAGCTTAAGGTGTTGGCTTGAAATGTGTACCCCTCACTTTTTCTATCTTATTGTAATAAAGAAGAAATTAATCATCAAAGACACCCTTACACATTGTGACAACCAACCCCATCAAGGGGTCGGTTGTCAAACACTATGGGGTTGTTTGTCACAATGTTATCTTAATGGGAATAATCTTGAAAAGAAGGCAAGAAAGCAGAACTAAATTTGAAAGTTTAATTGCATTGTCAAGTTGACAAATAGGCCTATATAACTTACTGTAGCCTTGGCAGCTGGTCCAGTTTGGGATGCACTGGGTTGTTTTGATTTTGTTGCCCTTTTTTCTTTTGCATGCTAGCTGCCTTTTCCTGCTCTATTCTTTCCTTCTCTGGGGTGTCAGTGAGGATACAGCTTGAAAATGTATTTCGTTATTGGGTTCCTTTTCTGGCTGCAGCCTTGAGATAACATGTGACAACCAACCCCCCAAAAAATGTGACGATCAACCCCAACTGGAATTTCTTGCTAGCATCAAGGCCAACAACCATCTGACAACTAATTAGCTTGCTAACCACAATCTAACCTATAGTTTACCCTTCACACTTTGTATGGGTAACAAGTGTTTGTTATAAACACATTGTATAAAAGCCTAGAAGAAAAATACTGAGGAGCTGAATATTTTCAATTTGACATGAAAAACACAAACAGTCGTCTCACCTCAAATTCAGCAGTCTAACTCCAAGGAAGACTGTAGGTGATCTCTGATCCCAATTCTGTATATTTACATACCAAAATTTCACACACAGCGCCTTCTGGTTCCGAGATATAACGATTGTGACAACCAACCCGTGTGACAAATTACCCCGCTCTCCCCTACCTCACTCTCCGGATTAAAAGCTTGGATGTTCACAAGCTACCCAGCAGTGTCAAAATAATTCAAATTTGATCCATAATTAATGACATATTAATGAAAAAAACAGTTGTAGTCCAATAACATTCTGCATTTTCTAATGTACTTTAGCTTCTATGAAAATGTATTAAAGTAAAAAAAGTATTTTACTTAAACACCCCGTACCTGTATCTGAATATAAACTTAGGAAAGTCAGAATACAAGTAGAGCTGACTTTAAACTGCTGCATTTTAATCAAACCAGCATATAATAAAGATATTTACACAAGTATACAAGTGAATGTATAACTTAAATAAATTAAACTTTCAGATCACTCCTCAGACCAATGAAGGTAAATACTGGAAAAGGCTCAAAGTGTTTAAATGCTCTGAGCAATAAAAACTTCTGTCTTGTTTTATTACGACTTAAAGCAATTTTGTTTTCTTTATTCAATCTGTTGATATTAAATGACACCAACAATATTAATGACATGTCCAGAGATGCTTTGCAGTGATTTTTAATGACAAAGGAATCAGACAAATTACATGACATTTATGACTTAATATGCTTTTATATGAAGGAAAGTGAGAAGTTAAATTGACTTTGCTGCAATGATTCAGATTAAGATTATGATCATTTAAGTACCAGAATTATTAAAGAAATTTAAAACCTGCATTAACATCATGTAGATGAAGATGTTTGTGTGTTACATGGTGAAAAGCAGATGCCCACTGAAGGTGTTGTGGTGATAGGTGCTGTCATACACTGATGCGCCAACATGCTTTTCCACAGACACGACATCTCCAGCCTCCAGGAGCAGTGTGGCGCCGTTAGAAGCAGACAGTGAACCCATGGGCGACTGCCACTCATATGCGATGAAGATGTTCTCTGAGTTCTTCACCAAGTGGGCACCGGTAGGAGCACGACCTCCGTTTGCAAAAACGTGCCACTCGAAGTGATAGGCTCCTTTCAGCGGCGCAGTGAAGGCACCTGTGGAAAGATTTTTCATTTTAAAGCGAGACACTGCAGGGGAATAGGGTTAAACATTTAAATGTATAGATATTACCATGAAAACTTGCCAGTTGGTTACTGACATCTAAAATAAAAAAAATGTTTTGAGAAATTCTTGAAATAATTTGTATATTTGCAAAAATCAAATCAATTATTTGTAAATTTGCGTCTCTTTTTAAAACCCAAAATCTAGATGTTGGATAGAGCCAGAGTTCAAATCTTTTAATCTTCTAATTTTTTCAACATATTAGTTTCCAAAGTTTTTACAGGACAGATTTTGGATACAGACTTTATCATTGTATAAATCATAAGAATAATAGATACAGCTCCTAAAAAATGCTTTTTCAGCATGTTTGTAAGAAGGAAATGTCTCATAAATCAGACAATGAACAACATATGAACAAATCCTTCTGTAATATCCTTCAGATTAGTGCTAAGAATGATTATGGAAAGTATTGAGAAAACTTATGTTGAAATGATGGCTGTTAATACTATGGTTGTATAGGAGAAATAATGTAATTGAGGCTAAAAAGATACATATCTCAAAGTTAACCATTGCTTGAAATTGAATTATGGTTTTGCCTACTGTATATCGCCTTAAATGAAACTGTTTTCACCATCGACCAAAACTGAAATATCTAGTCCAGGTACCTGTGACTGGGCTGTAGGCGTTTCCAATGTTGGTGACGACGTGTTTGTAGACCAGAGGAGTTTGTTGGTTTCCCGGTGAAATGGAGATACTGCCAGTAGCCACCAGAGTGGCAGAGAAAGCCACCTGTTTACCTGAGAGAGAGAGAGAGAGAGAGAGAGAGAGAGATTCAGCTGTTTATCGTCTATTGGTCAATTAACATGTATTTATGAAGCCCTTTACATCAAGGAAACAATCGAATGTAACATACAGTAAAATGAGAAAAGTGTACACAACAGCAGGAGGAAAATGTCACAGTGCTACTGTGTATTAAAAGTATTTCTAAATAAATATGTTTTCAGGTGAGATTTAAACTGGGCTGTGTCTGAGATGGTGTTAATGTTGTGAACCAATTCATCTTTGTAGCACACTAGTAACCTGACAGACACTGTACCTTTATTCTCTGCTTGCAGGTATTTCATCTCCACCTTCAGTTGAGCCAGTGAGGCGGTGATCTCTCTCAGTGCAGCGTGGACGTCCTGCAGACTCGGCTGTTGGTCCGACAGAGTCTTTATCTCATTGGCGTAGACGGAGCAGACGAGCATCAAAAGCACAAGGACCTTCATCATGACGCTGATGGTTGAACTGTGTGATGTGTAAGCCTGTGATGTGTTTATGTAGAACAGCAGAAAGAGGCGTGGAGGAAAAGGACGTGGACAAATGAACATAGTAGACTTCATATCAGACTTATTTTGTGAATCATTAATTCACTGGGAATATTTTTTATTTGAGGAAGTTTGTGCCAACCAGTGTTGGAGTGTAAACAGGTATACGTATCTAAAGAGTTGTTAGCCACGTCAGCTACTTTTAGGCACTGTTGGGAAAACCAACAGCTGCTTTCCTAAGAGAGGAGTTGGGGACACTGCCTGCATTTTACATGGTTGATTGCAGAGCTCACTGTCTGATTGTTATCAACATTAAACTAGAGATTTCCTGCTGAGAATGTGTGTGAACACTGGATGGATGCTGACAAGCTGACGAGCTATAGTCTGGTGGACTAAAATCTCTCTCTCTCTCTCTCTCTCTCTCTCTCTCTCTCTCTCTCTCTCTCTCTCTCTCTCTCTCTCTCTCTCTCTCTCTCTCTCTCTCTTATACATTTCTTTCTGATATCCACACAAATAGTTCAGTACTGTCCAAATCAACTAACATACTTGTATAATTATCTTAAGTATATGCTGGTTTGATTTAAATGCAGCAGTTTAAAGTCAGCTCTACTTGTAATCAGACTTTCCTAAGCTTATATTCAGATACAGGTACGGGGTGTCAAAGGAAAATATTTCACCATTTTCATAGAAGCTAAAGTACATTAGAAAATGTAGAATTTTATTGGACTGTTTTTGTATTTATTTGTAACTATGGAGCCAATTTGAATTATTTTAACACTGCTGGGTAGGTTTTGAACATCCAAGCAAATGTTAGAAAATGCTCCGTGCAGTGTAAACAAATATTCAAGACACTTTCAAACTTGTGTACGTTGTAACAAAGCTTAACAGAGCTGGCCCTTTTCAGCCTAGTGAGAAGAGAAAGCACAGCATATTGTCGGTTAAAGATCTCTATAAAAGTGGATTAAAATGAATTATTGAATTAATTTCCTTACATAATTTCTTTTAAATCAAACAAGCAGTTTGGGGTTCAGTGTCTTGCTCAAGGACACAATGGTAGAGATGGTGGGCACCGTAGACGTAATAGCAGCCACCACTAGTTATACCACTAACACCCTCCTGTCCGGTGCCGGGGATCCAACCAGAGACCTCATGGTTACTGGGAGGAACCAGAGACCTCATGATTACTGGGAGGAGGAACCAGAGACCTCATGGTTACTGGGAGGAGGAACCAGAGACCTCATGGTTACTGGGAGGAGGGAACCAGAGACCTCATGGTTACTGGGAGGAACCAGAGACCTCATGGTTACTGGGAGGAGGAACCAGAGCCCTCATGGTTACTGGGAGGAGGAACCAGAGACCTCATGGTTACTGGGAGGAGGAACCAGAGACCTCATGGTTACTGGGAGGAGGAACCAGAGACCTCATGGTTACTGGGAGGAGGAACCAGAGACCTCATGGTTACTGGGAGGAGGAACCAGAGACCTCATGGTTACTGGGAGGAGGAACCAGAGACCTCATGGTTACTGGGAGGAGGAACCAGAAACCTCGTGGTTACTGGGAGGAGGAACCAGAGACCTCATGGTTACTGGGAGGAACCAGAGACCTCACGGTCTCGTCGTAATGTGTGAACTTGATGATTTTTGTTCTTTAATAAAAAAGATGAAAAAAATCATCAAACGTTTAATTTTTTCATTACTTTTTTTGATGTAGACACACACACACACACACAGATACACACACACACACACACACACACACACACACACACACACACACACACACACACACACACACACACACACACACACACACAGAAATGGAGGCCGCTGATTGGCTCAATAACTCCACACAGACTCAGATTATCAGGAAGTGATTTATTAATGACAGAATCATCAGAATCCCGTTAGTGATTTAACGAGCGGTGCGTTCAGGGACCGGCGGATTAAAACGACTTCATCACTTTATTTCTGGGTCAAATTAAAGTTTTTACATGAAAAAAAACATCAAAGCTGAAACCAAACTGTTACTGTAACTGTGTGTGTGTGTGTTTATATATCTGTGTGTGTGTGTGTGTGTGTGTGTGTGTGTGTGTGTGTGTGTGTGTGTGTGTGTTGTGTGTGTGTGCGTGTGTTGGCCTTAAAGGTAACACCTGTGTTATATATTGTGTTATATAGATATTCACTGATTTTGACACAAAGTGATTTTGACAACA
>CM047525.1:26489193-26491693 GCA_026122265.1 Ammodytes dubius
TCAATTGTTTTTTTTCTGACGATGATGAATTTCAAAGTAAAAGCCCCGCTGCTCCACGCGCGACTCTTTCCATCCTCCTGCGAGCGCGAGAGTCTTCACTGAGAAGAGAGAGAGAGAGAGAGAGTCTTCACTTTGAAGAGAGAGAGAGAGAGAGTCTTCACTGAGAGGAGAGAGAGAGAGACGGAGGGAGGGAGAGGGAGAGAGGGAGGGAGGGAGAGAGGGAGAGATAGAGGGAGAGGGAGAGGGGGAGAGGGAGGGAGGGAGGGGGATAGAGAGAGGGAGGGATAGAGAGAGGGAGAGGGAGAGAGGGAGGGAGGGAGAGAGGGAGGGAGAGAGAGAGGGAGGGATGGAGAGAGAGGGGGATAGATAGAGGGAGAGAGAGAGAGGGACACACACACACACACACACACACACACACACACACACACACCAGGGCCGGCGGTAGCCAGGGGCCAGGGGGGGCCGTGCCCCCCAGATGTGAGCTGTGCCCCCCAACCAAAATTTGAGATTTTTTTTTTTTTTTTTTTTTTTTTCGATAGTGGGTCTGGGTTTTTTCCCGACCCACTATCGGACGGAAAATTTCGTTCGCTGTCCAAGAAAATGTCAAATAAAATTAATTGGGTGGGCAGGCCTGCCTCCATCCACCCGCTTATAGGCCTAGTGGTCACTGACACTGCCTGGTCAGTGGTCAGCGTTGCCAGGTCCGCTTTTTATATGCGACTTTGGACTTTTTTCTCAAGAGCAGTCACTGACACGGGGCTTTAAACAGCAACTTTCAAGGGAGGGCTCCGGTGTCTAGGAAATATTCCAATGGCTTCCAATCTCACCTTGCAACTCAGTGGCTAGTGGCTACTACTGCTGCAGTTTGTGTAGGCTACTCACAATTTCAAGAACCCAGTTAATTGATTATTAATTAATTTTTTCCACACGTTTACATGTTTTGAGGCGGAGGATCCCTCCGACCAGAGCCGGCCCGAGGCATAAGCGAACTAAGCGGCCGCTTAGGGTCCCCGACTGCCCTGGGGGGCCCCCTCCAAAAATATATATATTTTTTTTTTTTTTTTTTTTAGTTTGTAATCACATTATGCAAATGTCAGTTATCATACAAAAAAGGAATACAATGTTTTGGTCTAGATAATTAATAGCCTAAACATTTTATCAGTTCATCTGGGAGGAAATCCGAAATTATCTGATCATGTCACTTTCACATCCATGCAGTGTGTATTGAGTTTATTTAAAAACAATTGGAAATGGGGCTGCCCTCAGTTGCCCATACACTGTGTATAGTCTATAGCCTATTTCAGCCTTGTCTGTGGAAAAAAAGATACAGTAGCTGGACAACAGAGTTCTTCTGCTTAGTTCCTCACACTGCATTTAAATGCATTCATTATATTACAGAGAAATATGTCCAGTGAAAGAAAAAGAGCTCCAAGCCCATCCCAGAGGACCCTCCATAATTTTTTTTTTATATTAATATTTTTATGGAAAATCCATGTGTCCTTCTTCAATAGCTTCTAATTCATCTGACCCAGTGTCTCCAAATTAATTTTCCTCTCAAAGTGCACCAGATTCATGCATTTCACTTTAAAAAGGTTAAAAAAATCTCCCGGGGGGGCATACCCCGGACCCCCCTGGGAGGGTCTCAATCTCGGCTGTCTAAAACTTTCGCACAGCCGCACAGTGGAGGCACTAGCAGAAAACACTGGGTGTGTGAATGATATTTAACAAACATCTATAGTTTCAGCAGCGCTAACATTGGAGAGGGGCCCCCTAATCATATTTCGCTTAGGGCCCCTTGAAGGCTTGGGCCGGCTCTGCACACACACACATATGATTGAAATAGCCTACTGTTAAATTAATATTGATCAGCTGGCTGCTGTTACCTAAGTCAAAAAACAAACAAAAAAATCTGTTCTGCATTTGTCCTGTTGGACACACAAACACAAACACACACACACGCTTATGATTGAAATTGCCTGCTGTTAATATTGAGTAGCTGGCTGCTGTTACCTATGTAAAAAAAACTAAAAAACAATTAAAAAAAAAATCAGTTCTGCATTTGTCCTGTTGGACACACACACACACACACACACACACACACACACACACACACACACACACACACATATATATGATTGAAATAGCCTACTGTTAAATTAATATTGATCAGCTGGCTGCTGTTGAATGCTGTTAACTAAATTAAAAAAAAAAAAAAAAATCTGTTCTGCATTTGTCCTGTTGGACACACAAACACACACATGATTTAAATTGCCTACTGTAAAATATAGATTAGTTGGCTACTGTTGGCTGCTGTTAACCAAGTGTATTTTTTTTTAAATCAGTTCTGCATTATCCTGTTGAGAACACATTCAGACACACAATGCATTGACTAATAGGAAATAGGCCTATTTAATTCACCATTTGAGGCATCAAATAAAATTAGCCAATAAAACACTTACATCACAATCATTTATTTTATATATATACACATTATGTTGTA
>CM047525.1:26501693-26504193 GCA_026122265.1 Ammodytes dubius
TCAGAAATATTTAAAAGTTCCTCGTAGCTACTTTAATAATCTAAAAACCTTTGTTATATCTTAATTAACTAATGAAGTATGCTGAAGAGCAAACGCAGGAACTGAGGGACAAACTATACTATGAGGCTCCAGCTTATTTAGAATGACAGGGAATTACCCCAGTTCCAGTCCCCATACTTCCATACTATTTAGTATGCCAGAAAAAGATTTAGGATGTCCCAATACATGCAGGTCAATTGTAGTATGCTGAAAATACATAAATGCCCCACTAACTCCAGTAGCATTTTGGAGTATTCCTCTTTATTCTTGACATTTCTCGACATAATGAAAATAAATCTTCCTTATCTGATTTTGTTCTCTCTCCTGTCTGTGGCCCTAAAACTCTTTTGTACTTTAGTATGTAGTGTAGTAAAAAGACTAAAACTCTTCTGTACTTTAGTATGTGGTGTAGTAAAAAGACTAAAACTCTTCTGTACTTTAGTATGTAGTGTAGTAAAAAGACTAAAACTCTTCTGTACTTTAGTATGTAGTGTAGTAAAAAGACTAAAACTCTTCTGTACTTTAGTATGTAGTGTAGTAAAAAGACTAAAACTATTCTGTACTTTAGTATGTAGTGTAGTAAAAAGACTAAAACTCTTCTGTACTTTAGTATGTAGTGTAATAAAAAGACTAAATCTCTTCTGTACTTTAGTATGTAGTGTAGTAAAAAGACTAAAACTCTTCTGTACTTTAGTATGTAGTAAAAAGACTAAAACTCTTCTGTACTTTAGTATGTAGTAAAAAGACTAAAACTCTTCTGTACTTTAGTATGTAGTAAAAAGAAAGAGTATGTGATTTGGAACGCAGGGATAGTTTTCTATTTTTTCCTTGGGACACCCCCTGTGTTTCTGGCCCCCTAGTGTTTGTCAGGTAACACTACACCAACACAACCATTCCAATACATCAGGCAGACAGGCAGACAGACAGAGAGAGAGAGAGAGACAGGCAAAGACAGACAGAGAGACAGACAGACAGACACAAAGAGAGACACACAGACAGAGAGACAGACAGAGAGACACACACACACACACACACACGCACACGCACACACAGACCATTCTATAGACACTTTGGGTTTGATAGATTTATTTAGGGATGAAAACGGCACAAAGACAAAAATCTAAAAAGGTGAAATGTGTGTGGAGGTGGATATGTCCTGTGAAGAACCCAGAACCGTTCCCATTAATAAATACACACGCGCTCCAGGAGTTAGCCAGGTCCGCTCAGATATATCCCTCGGTCACAAAAATGCAAAAATATTCCGAGACTGTTTTCCATCCGTTCGTTCGCTCAGAGATTTCCATTTTAAAAATACGATTAGGAGACGAATAAAAAGGAAAAATCATTATTTTAAAGGTGCACTGTGTAGTTTCAGAGGAGGGGGGGGTCTGTCTTTCTGTCTCTGTGTTTGTGTCTGTCTGTCTTTCTGGGTGTGTGTGTGTGTGTGTGTGTGTGTGTGTGTGTGTGTCTGTCCGTTTGTCTTTGTGTGTCTGTGTGTATGTTTGTGTGCGTGTGTGTGTGTGTGTTTGTGCAAAACATATTTTCTCTACATGTAATTCTTAGTATTGAATAATTCTATCATCATAAATAAAAATTATTTTGTGGAACCTGGAACCAAACATAAGACTAGAATATGTTTGTAAACCAAACTGTGGGCCCTGCTGCTGTAAACAACAACAACAGTGAAACAGTAACTTTTCAGGAAGCTTTCTAACTTCAAACAGTGTTCCAGGGATCACAGTTTCCTGTGAGGAAAGTTTGTTTATTCCGTTGAATATAGAGAATATACCTTTAAAAAACAATTTCACTTCTCTGACACACTCCAAAAGCTACACACTGCACCTTTAAAATCACTAATAAGAAGTAAAAATGAATTTTAAAATCACGAAAATTGGGGAAAAATCCTGAGAAAAACTAAAAAACAGTAAAATCACATAATTGTCCGATTGTTGTGATGACGGGCCCTTCATGAGTCTCTGTCTGTCCGTCTGTCTGTCTGTCTGTCTCAACCCCATGCTCCACTGTCTGTCTGTCTGTCCGCCTGCCTGTCTGTCTGTCTCACCCCCATGCTCCTCTGTCTGTCTGTCTGTCTGTCTGTC
This sequence comes from Ammodytes dubius, assembly GCA_026122265.1. Lineage (NCBI taxonomy): Eukaryota > Metazoa > Chordata > Actinopteri > Uranoscopiformes > Ammodytidae > Ammodytes > Ammodytes dubius. The sequence goes on from CM047525.1 coordinate 26,503,832, forward strand.
TGTCTGTCTGTCTGTCTGTCTGTCCGTCCGTCTGTCTGTCTGTCTGTATGTGTGTCCGTCTGTCCGTCCGTCCGTCTGTCTGCCTGTCTGTCCGTCCGTCTGTCTGTCTCACCCCCATGCTCCACTGTCTGTCTGTCTGTGTGTCCGTCCGTCCGTCTGTCTGTCTGTCTGTCTGTCTGTCTGTCTGTCTGTCTGTCTGTCTGTCCGTCTGTGTGTCTGTGTGTCTGTCTGTCTGTCCGTCTGTCATGATTGTCTGATTGTTGTGGTGATGTCATGGTTAGCTCTCCAGCTGCCATTGTTGTGATTGTGATGAGTCGCAGATCGCCATGGTGACGTAACCCTTGGGCCCGACTGGCTGAGCC
>CM047525.1:26511693-26516693 GCA_026122265.1 Ammodytes dubius
ATGGGTCGGATCATTGCGCCAGCTTGATGCTGAGAGACTAAACAGACATAGTTTTAGATTGATCAAATTAATCATTTATAAGTGTCTTTAACGTTATCCAGCAGGGAGAGAAGAGAGAGAGGGAGAAAGAGGGAGAGAGAAGAGAGAGAGAGAGAGAGAGAGAGAGAGAGAGAGAGAGGAGAGAGAGAGAGAGAGAGGGAGGGAGAGGGAGAGAGATGTATTAGTGTCTTTAACGTTATCCAGCCAGCAGAGTTGTTGTAAAGGATCTTGACATTGTGTCGGTCGGTCAAATTTTAACTTATTTTCCTCTGATCGTTTTCTTTTTGTGCTGTTTTGGAAACGCAATTTTGCATTATAGTCAATGGCACGTTCGGTTTGTTTTCCCCCCAAAGGGGGCGTGGCCTGATTGCCGACCTGATGTATGGGACAGACAGACAGACAGACAGACAGACAGACAGACAGACAGACAGACAGACAGACAGACAGACAGACAGACAGACAGACAGACAGACAGACAGACAGACAGACAGGTTAAGTCTCTTACTGTGGGTCCCTTGTATCTGGCAGGTCTCTATGGTAACCCAGTCTTGTGGAGATCAGGACGTTGAAGGCGTGTCTATGGTAACCGGTGTCTCTCACTTCCTGGTCGCGCTCGTTAAAGATCATACCTGCAGAGAACGCAGGGTCAGTGTGAGTGAGTGAGTGAGTGAGTGAGTGAGTGATGTGAGTGAGTGAGTGAGTGAGAGTGAGTGAGTGAGTGAGTGAGTGAGTGAGTGAGTGAGTGAGTGAGTGAGTGAGTGAGTGAGTGAGTGAGTGAGTGAGTGAGTGAGTGAGTGAGTGAGTGAGTGAGTGAGTGAGTGAGTGAGTGAGTGAGTGAGTGAGTGAGTGAGTGAGTGAGTGAGTGAGTGAGTGTGTGTGTGTGTGAGTGTGTGTGTGTGTGTGTGTCCAGGTATTTTTTAAACCATACTAAATCTGGTGACGAGAATCAGGACATCCTAAATCTGTTTTCTACAATACTAAATAGTATTTAGAATATATTGTAGTATATACTATTCACTTGAAACTTTCACTTTAACACATTTCGTGAGCAAAGGCAACTCAAAACGCTTCACAGTCAATTTGAATAAAAAAGTTGGAAAAAAATTTCAGTAAAAAACTATTTAAAATGTTTTTTACAGAGGCCTGTAGAAATAAAAGGCGAAATAAAAAAATAATTTATCTCCTCACCCATCTCCGGACTGACTGTGTGTGTGTGTGTGTGTGTGTCTGTGTGTCTGTCTGTCTTTCCCTGTGTGTGTGTGTGTGTGAGTGAGTGTGTGTGTGTCTGTCTTTCCCTGTGTGTGTGTGAGTGTGTATGTGTGTCTTTAACTTTCTAAATAGTAAATAGATAAACAGATGTGTATATCCTCACCCATCTCCGGACTGATCTCTGGCCCCTGATTGGTTCTCGTCCTGATGCCTGCGCGTGTCACCGGCTGGTTGCCATGGCGCTGCTGTTTGGGGGCGTGGCTGAGCCCTGGCTCCGCCCCCAGAGAGTAATACAGGAAGAGAAGCACCGACCAGGTAAACCGAGGTAACCAGGCAGCCATAGCAGAAGTACCTCAGAGTCAGGCTGGCCATATCGCACGGTCGGGCGAACGAGCATCGCTTTACATTAACAGGGCTGAGAGAGAGAGAGAGAGAGAGAGAGAGCATCGCTTTACATTACAGGGCTGAGAGAGAGAGAGAGAGAGAGAGAGAGAAGAGAGAGAGAGAGCATCGCTTTACATTACAGGGCTGGAGAGAGAGAGAGAGAGAGAGCATCGGTTTACATTACAGGGCTGGAGAGAGAGAGAGAGAGAGAGCATCGGTTTACATTACAGGGCTGGAGAGAGAGAGAGAGAGAGAGAGAGGAGAGAGAGAGAGAGAGCATCGCTTTACATTACAGGGCTGGAGAGAGAGAGAGAGAGAGAGAGAGAGAGGAGAGAGAGAGAGAGAGAGAGAGAGAGAGAGAGAGAGAGAGAGAGAGAGAGAGAGGAGCGAGAGAGAGAGAGAGCATTACATTACATTACAGGGCTGGGAGAGAGAGAGAGAGAGAGAGAGAGCATCGCTTTACATTACAGGGCTGAGAGACAGAGAGAGAGAGAGAGAGAGAGAGAGAGAGAGAGAGAGAGAGGTTATACAGACACATTGACATACACTACCGTTCAAAAGTTTGGGGTCACTTAGAAATGTCATTTTTTTAAAGAAAAGCACTATTTTCATCAATGGGGGATAACATTAAATTAATCAGAAATGTAGTCGTGACATTGTTAATGTGGTAAATGACTATTCTAGGTCGAAACGGTTGATTTTTAATGGAATACCTACATAGGTGTACAGAGGCACATTCCCTTCAGAGAACAGCACAAACAGGCTCTAACCAGAAAAGAAAGAAAAGTGGGAGGCCACGGTGCACAAACTGAGCAAGAGGACAAGTACATTAGAGTCTCTAGTTTGAGACAAAGACACCTCACAGGTCCTCAACTGGCAGCTTCATTAAATGGTACCCACAAAACGGCAGTCTCATCATCCACAGTAAAGAGGCGACTCAGGGATACTGGCCTTCTAGTCAGAGTGGCAAAGAAAAAGCCATATCTGAGACTGGCCAATAAAAGTAAAAGATTAAGATGGGCAAAATAACACAGAGATTGGACAGAGGAAGACTGGAAAAAAGTGTTATGGACAGACAAATCCAAGTTTGAGGTGTTTGGATCACACAAAGGAACATTTGTGAGATGCAGAACAAGTGAAAAGATGCTAGAGTGCCTGCAACATCTGTCAAGCATGGTGAAGGTAATGTGATAGTCTGGGGCTGCTTTGGTGCTAGTAAAGTGGGAAATTTGTGCAAGGTAAAAGGAATTTTGAATAAGGAAGGCTATCACTCCATTTAGCAATGCCATGCCATACCCTGTGGACAGTGCTTGATTGGAGCCAATTTCCTCCTACAACAGGACAATGACCCAAAGCACACCTCCAAGATATGCAAGAACTATTTAGGGAAGAAGTAGTCAGCTGGTATTCTGTCTGTAATGGAGTGGCCAGCGCAGTCACCAGATCTCAACCCTGTTGAGCTGTTGTGGGAGCAGCTTTATCGTATGGTACGTAAGAAATGCCCATCAAGCCGATCCAACTTGTGGGAGGTGCTTCAGGAAGGGTGGGGTGAAATTTCTACAGAATACCTCAACAAATTGACAGCTAGAATGCCAAAGGTCTGCAAGGCTGTACTTGCTGCAAAATGAGGAGTCTATGACAAAAGCAAAGTTTAAAGGACAAAATTATAATTTCAAATAAAAATCATTATTTCTAACCCTAATCAATGTCTTGACTATATTTTCTATTCATTTTGCAACTCATTTGATGATTAAAACTGTGAAATTTCATGGAAAACATAAAATGATCTGGGTGACCCCAAACTTTTGAACGGTAGTGTACATACACAGAGATACACACACACATTCGCAACACACACACACACACACACACACACACACACACACACACACACACACACACACACACACACACACACACACACACACACACACACAACACACACACACACACACACACACACACACACACACACACCATCATCTCCAGCCAATACAAAATCAATCTCCAGCACAGAGGCTCAAATGTGTGAAAACAAGAGCGTGAGAGAGGCAGCAGTTTGTTGTGTGTGTGTGTGTGTGTGTGTGTGTGTGTGTGTGTGTCTAGTGTGAAAATGGCCCTGAGGCGCATTCACACTGTGATAAACAGATTGTGAAGCATCAGCTGACTGACACCTCGCCTGTCAATCATTCTCAGCTCGATTCTGAGGGTTATTACAGAAGGATTTGATCTTTAACGGACATTATCTCAACATTAGTTTTTTCAATACTCTGAACCAGAAATCTCAACTTTCTAAAGCACTTACATCAACTAAACTTTCCATAATCATTCTCAGCACTATTCTGAAGGTTATTACAGAAGGATTTGTTCATATGTTGTTCACTGTCTGATTTATGAGACATTTTCTTCTTTAAAACATGATGAAAATGCATTGTATTGTATATGTATTGACCTGCTGTGTCTAGACTGTGTGTCTCTGTGTGGTGTGTGTGTGTGTTGTGTGTGTGTGTGTGTGTGTGTGTGTGTGTCTGTGTGTGTGCGAGCGTGTTCATGTGAGTCAGTGTGTGTGTGTGTGTGTGTGTCTCGTGTGTGTGTGTCTGTCTCTGTGTCTCTGTGTGTGTCTGTCTCTCTGTGTGTGTGTTGCCCTCTTTACCTGCAAAAGGCTTAACAACGAATAGATTTTGGATGCACTACAGATGTAAATAAATAAATAATAAATGAATACACACTCATGACAGCAGTTACATACTCACACTAACATGAATAGGAACGTTACATCGGCGCGTTAACCGTCTAGTCTGTGAACGAATCGAAGCCACAATCAGAATCAATAACTATATCGATACCAAACTCTAGTGTCCGAAAACGGAACCATTAGCTTAGCCGACGTTAGCTGAAGTCGGAGCCGTTATTCCGCCGTTGTCCGCGTGAATAAACGCGAAATAAACCGTTTAAATGCGTTAATTAACCGTTAATAACTATCCCGGTCGTCTCCCCGTTACGTCACAGCCACCGGGGACTCACCGTCGTGTACCGGCGTCACGGCGGCGCTTTGCTCATCGGCACATCGGAAACAACCGCGTCTGCATCAGGCGGCTACAGGTTTATTATGCACCACAGGTTAATGTTTCCGCACGGACACGAAAGGGAGGGACACAGGCACAGAGCAACCATCAACATGCACACAAACACAAATGCACGCACACACAAATGAACGCACACATACATGCACGCCCATAGACATTATAAAGGGACATCCTTTATAATGTCTATGTGCACGCCTATACACAAACACACACACACAAACACAGGTTAATGTTTCTACACGGACACGAAAGGAGGGGACACACACACACACACAGCTCAAC
>CM047525.1:26529193-26531693 GCA_026122265.1 Ammodytes dubius
TTTTAAATACTCTGCTGAGAGTCATATTGACTTCATACTGGAAGCTTTCGCTGTAGTTTCACCATTTCCTGGTGTGTCCCCTTCAAAATAAAACTTCCAACAAGCGAAAATGAGGGGGGAAAAAAGGAAAAAAATGGCAATGGGGCGCACGGATTACTGTCCAGACTCAATATAAATCATATGCATCATAGATGACATGAAAGAACTTCATTTTTAATGGGAATTATCTATGAAAACTCTATGTAGAAAGATAGGGCTTTTAGAAGCAGCAGCTGCTGAGACGTTGCATGTGTGGCCGAGAAAAGTCCGAGAGACGCAGCAGTAAGGTAACGCGACGCGCTCCAGAGGTAGACGCAGGATGTGTGTGGAGGCCGTAAGTGGGTTTTCTCCAGACAGATTTCTGCCGGTCCAATCAGCGAACAGCGGGAGTGGCTCAGAAGCCGGCGCATGACATACGTCACGACCAAACGTTATGCGATTGGTTGGCAGATCCAGAGTGGCACAGGGCAGATCCAATAGTTTTAAACTTCGACAGACACCCGCCTTCAAGTGAGTTAACGTTTGTCAATTGAGCGATTCCAGACCTTCTGTACAAATGAAATGAAGTTATATCGGACTAACGGGAAATACTGTGTGTCGGGAGTCAGGAGTTCACACACACACACACACACACACACACACACACACACACACACACACACACGCACACGCACACGCACACACACACACACCCACACACACACACACACACACACACACACACACACAGAGCACGGCATTAGTGCAGACTGACAGTTTTATCTCTTCGGTTTAGTTTTGCTTTTTATTCCTTTGAAGTCGATCTGATCTTCATCTCTTTCTGCAGCAGCTGATTGTTTATAGGGGATCCCCCATCAACACACACACACACACACACACACACACACACACACACACACACACACACACACACACACACACACACACACACACACACACACACTCCCTCTCTCTCTCTGAGTCTACTCTGAGTCTCAGATGGTAAATGGACTCCACTTATATATCGCTTTTTAGCCGATTTTCTCAGCCCCAAAGCGCTTTACATTTCTTGCCACATTCACCCATTCATACACACACTCATACACCGATGGCAGTAGCTTCCATGCAAGGCGCTCTCTGAACCATCGGGAGACATTTAGGGTTCAGTGTCTCTTTGCCCAGGGACACTTGGACATGTGGCGGGGAGACGGGGGATCGTACCTCCGACCCTGTAACCCAGTGGACGACCGCCCTACACACTTCACCACAGACACCCTTTAATCCATTCATACTTTAGTATGTAGATAATTTTTTTAATTTATTTCTACTGGTAAATCCCATTGAGACCGGAGACTCTTTTTCAAGGGAGACCTGTTCCCATTCCCACGTTACCATTCACACACACATTCATACACCGATAGCAGCAGGCTAACTATCTACATTCACACGAGGCAAGGTGGGTGAAATGTCTTGCCCAAGGACACAACAACCATGACACAGGTGGCAAGGCGGGGATCGAACCTCCAACCCTTTGATCATTGGCCGACCCGCTCTACCACCTGAGACACAGTCGCCCCAAAAAGAATGGAGGGACAGTTTCATTCGTGCCATTTTGTGAAATAAAACACATCGATTCTGATGTTGCGCGATGCCGGTCTCATGCAGATAATCAAACCTGTAGACTCTGGTGTGTGGTATGCTGTGTGTACATGTCTGTTACAGGTTCATCTCTCTCTCTCTCTCTCTCTCTCTCTCTCTCTCTCTCTCTCTCTCTCTCCCTCTCTCTCTCTCTCTCTCTCTCTCCCCCTCTCTCTCCTCTCTCTCCCTCTCTCTCTCCTCCCTCCCTCCCTCCCTCCCTCTCCCCCTCTCTCTCTCCTCCCTCTCTCTCCCTCTCTCTATATGCATGTGTACATGTCTGTTAGAGGTTCATCTCCAGCCCTCAGCCCTGACTGACTGGCTCGCTGATTGGTGATTTTGATTCACAGACACACAGAATTTACGTCAAACTAAACAATTATATTTTTTGTTGAAAAGCCTTGTAGTGCTCTGGTGGTGCAGTGGATAGAGCGTGTACCATATTGGCTCCGGCCTTCGTTGCAGTGGTCGCGGGTTCAAATCCGACCCGTGGACCTTTACTGCAGGTCATCCCCCCCTCTTCTCTCTCTCTCTCCTCTCTCTCTCTCTCTCTCTCTGTCTCCTCTCTCTCTCTCTCTCTCTCTCTCTCTCTCTCCTTGTCTCTCTCTGTCTCCCCATTTTAACAACTAATATGCGTTTAACCTAATGTCCTGTAATTCTCTCTGTCTCTCTCTCTCTCACACACTCACACACACACACACACACACACACACACACACACACACACACACACACACACACACACACACACACACACACACACACACACAACACACACACACACACACACACACACACACACACACACACACACACACACACACACACACACACACACACATCCCTC
>CM047525.1:26544193-26546693 GCA_026122265.1 Ammodytes dubius
ACTGTGTGTGAGCTATACATAAATCCAGTGTTAATACACAGCCTAGACTCTGTAAACTGGTATGTAAACAAAGGGCCCACAGTAGCTAGGAACATGCCAGTTTACAGAGCCTAGGCTGTGTATTAACACTGGATTTTCAGCACACACAGTACAGACAGGTAGTGGATCATGAGGAGATATTCACTGATTTTGACAACAAGCGTTCTCCAGAATCACTGACTCCAGTCTGAACAATGTGCCTGGACCGAAGTGTTATCTGAGCTGCTGTTGGGTTGATGTTGGCTCCAGAGGCTTTGTAGATAATTTACACATTTGAGTTTTAAAAATGTTAGTTGTTGTAAAAACTTGAATACATCATAGAGAGAGAGAGAGAGACAGACATACAGACAGACAGACAGGGAGAGGGAGGGAGAGAGAGGGAGAGAGAGATGAAGGGAGAGAGAGACAGACACACAGACAGACAGGCATCAGAGCCTCCAGACATGTCAGTGTGTTTAAAGACAGAGTTTGGTTTTGATGAATGTTTTTAGATTTGAATCAGATAAACAGCGTGTCATCAGACCAACAACTGGAACTGTAAAACAATGTTATATAACACTGTAGGTAAGGGCAATATTGGCGTGATTTTTGTGTGTGTGTGTGTGTCTCTGTGTGTCTCTGTGTGTACATTACAATGAGTGTGTGTTACATACTAGAGCATAATTTGCGGGGGAATAAAGGGATTGGAACCCCCCCAATAAACAAAACCGTCAATGCAATGCCCCCACATATCTAGATCCCCCCCCCCCCCCCCCACACACACACACACACAGTACAGACAGGTAGCAGATCATGAGGAGAGATTCACTGATTTTGATTTTAAAAGAAAGGGATTTTGACAACAAGCGAATCACTGACTCCATATTTAATTTAGATATTTTTTTTCGGGCTGAAGTAACATAAACAAAATCAACTAAACTTTCCATAATCATTCTCAGCACTATTTTGAAGGTTATTACAGAAGGATGTGTTCATATGTTGTTCACTGTCTGATTTATGAGACATTTTCTTCTTAAAAACATGATGAAAATGTTTTTTTAAAGATCTGTACAAGCCTTAAATCATTAACCACCATTAGTCGGCTAGAATGAAACGTCAGAATATTGTTCCTTTAAAAATCAAATCTTTGGAAATTAAATGTTTTAATTTAGACTTTAATTTCTTCTCCAGTTCAAATAAACCATGTTAAAATAATTCATCTTTGTGTTACGTTATATACTGTTTTTGTTTTTAACATTTTTTATATTTTTTCTTAATGATTATAATTTGTCTTTTAAAAAAATTCTTTTAGTTTTTATTGTATTTACACACGACCAGGAGAAAATTATTTATTTTATTTCATTCTAAATTAACACTTTTTGCAATGCTGGTGTAACGTCCAGCCCGTGGTCGTTCTCTGCATGTCACTCCCCTCTCTGCCCCATTTCAACTCTGTCTCTACACTATCAATAAAGCATAAAAATGCAAAAAAAAAATATCTTTATAAAAAAAGAAATAAATCCTGAGAGATGCATTGTTAAGGCCCGTAGCCGACAGAGGATTTCTTGATTTATCCTGTAGACCTAGAAACACATGTTTTAAAGTGTATTTTATGCTAGTTAATATTTAATTAACATCCTTCAATACCACTAACACGAAGTCTCTATTTTATTTGTTTTTGTTTGCCACTATTGTTTGTATATTTGTATTTTTTTTTGTTCTTGTTAAAAAAAAGAAAATACCAATAAATATATTGATGAAAAAAAATAGCACTAACACTATTCATGAGACATTTTCTTATTTAAAACATGATGGAAATGAGTTTTCAGACCTGTAGACATATCGGTTATTTCACTTCTAAAATGAAAAAATTTGATTTATCCAAACTCTGTTCAGTAGACGGAGAAAAGCAATGGTTTAAAATGACGGCCTACACTGTGTTAATGCTTCATTAGATACTTAAGACAAGGCAAGCTTATTTCTATAGCACAATTCAGAACACACACACACACACACACACACACACACACACACACACACACACACACAACACACATACACGGCCATTCAAAGTGCTTTACACACACACACACACACACACACACACACACACACACACACACACACACACATACACGGCCATTCAAAGTGCTTTACACACACACACACACACACACACACGGCCATTCAAAGTGCTTTACACACACACACACTCACTCACTCACTCACTTACTCACTCACTCACTCACTCACTCACTCACTCACTCACTCACTCACACACACACTCACTCACTCACTCACTCACTCACTCACACACACACACACACTCTCGGCCATTCAAAGTGCTTTACAGGGGCATGAAATACATCAAGATTAAAATAGGATTAAATAAAAAATGTTAATAAAATAAATAGCGCTAAACTAAGGCTGTGGTTATTAAATTAGAACGTTCTACTCACACAATGGGCCTAGACTCTGTAAA
>CM047525.1:26551693-26554193 GCA_026122265.1 Ammodytes dubius
ACGTCGAGTTCAAACAAATTCAAAGGAAAAACAACAATACATTAACAATATTCAATGCAAATACATCAAATACACAACAACAGGTGAAGAGAAAAAACTATTGAAACATTTACACAGTGGTGAAGAGTGGCAGCAATTAAAATTAAATGGGTGAAAGTACAATATAGCCTAATTAAAACAGTTACAGGTAGAGTTTGGCAGATTTAAGATAGTTTGTTTAAATTGGTTAAAGGATATGAAGGTATTTAGTTTAATGTGTTGCTGTAAGTTGTTCCAGGAGTCGGGGGCACTGAAGCTAAAAGCTGTCTTTCCCAGCTCAGACCGGGCTTGTTATAATAATAAGGATAAATATACTTAGTTTTGTCTTTAGTAACTTTGAATCAAAACTAAATGATTTTTCCCGTTTTTAAAAACTTATATTTAAATATTTTGAATACAGAAGTTGTTTGTAAGACGTTAAATGGTTGATATCCCTCCGCCGCTGCTGTGGGGTCTATTTCCTCTCAGTGCGCATGCGCGGCTCCGCTAATGAGCTAATTAACTGCAGCTGTGCACGCGACAGGCAGTGCGCGCGCCCGGACAGAAGACAAGATGGTAAATATAAACCTGGTTCATTCTCTACTGTGGAAGTGACTGAGACTCAGATGAAAGAAATAACAGTTGTGTGTGACTGTGTGAGTGTCTGTCTGTCTCCCTGCCTGTCTGTCTGTCTGTGGGTGTGTGTGTGTGTGTGTGTGTGTTTTAAACAGCGCGCTATGGAGGTGTTCATGTTATTTTGTCCACCCCTCTCCTCACACACTGCGGCCTACAGCGCCCTCTGCTGGCGGAAGCGGATCACCAAAATAAAATAAAATCCCTCCAGTTTGATTCTCCTTTTTATCAGCCTTTATTTTACCAGGAATATTCTCACTGAGATTCTAAATCTCTAACCCTGTTTCAAGAGCGTCCAGGCCAAGAAGCAGCATAAAAACACAAGTCTCACATTAAAAAACTATTTCACACTCAAAACCAGATTGTATTGAACTATTGGTTATTTTAGTGATTGAAAATATATAATGGGTTATATTATTACCCAGGGGACATGTGATGTTGTAAAAGGTTGTTCACCAGAAATGATAAATATTAATTTAAAATGTAATTAATATTCTCTGAGATGACTGTTTTATATTCTCTTGGTGTGTGTGTGTGTGTGTGTGTGTGTGTGTGTGTGTGTGTGTGTCTCTCTCCCTGTCTGTCTGTCTCTCTGTCTCCCTGTCTCTCTCTCCCTGCCTCCCTGTCTGTCTCTCCCTGTCTCTCTCCCTGTCTGTCTCCCTGTCTCTCTCTCTCCCTGTCTGTCTCCCTGCCTGTCTGTCTCTCTCTCTGTCTGTCTCTCTCCCTGTCTCTCTCCCTGCCTGTCTCTCTCCCTGTCTCTCTCTCTCTCTCCCTGTCTCTCTCCCTGCCTGTCTCTCTCCCTGTCTCCCTCCCCGCCTGCCTGTCTGTCTCTCTCCCTGTCTCTCTCCCTGCCTGCCTGTCTGTCTCTCTCCCTGCCTGTCTCTCTCCCTGTCTCTCTCTCCCTGTCTCTCTCTCTGTCTCTCTCCCTGCCTGTCTCTCTCCCTGTCTGTCTCTCTCCCTGCCTGTCTCTCTCTCTCCCTGTCTCTCTCTCTCCCTCTCTCCCTGTCTCTCTCTCTCCCTGTCTCTCTCCCTGTCTCCCTCTCTCCCTGCCTGTCTGTCTGTCTCTCTCTCTCCCTGCCTGTCTCTCTCTCTCCCTGTCTGTCTCTCTCCCTGCCTGCCTGTCTCTCTCTCTCCCTGCCTGTCTCTCTCTCTCCCTCCCTCCCTCCCTGCCTGTCTCTCTCCCTCCCTGTCTCCCTCCCAGCTACAGATGGAGGAGTGTTTGATTCGTAGGAGTTCGTCTGACTTGGTCTCAGTTCTTCACTACGAAGGTTTGACCAGCTTCACTCTAACGCGACTGGACCGGCTGGTAACCAAGGTAACGGCTGCCGGAAACTGACTCCTACTGTTGTAAATGTAATCATCATTAAAGGTGCAGTCAGTGATTCTGGAGAACGCTTGTTGTTCAAAATCAGTGAATATCTCCTCATGATCCACTACCTGTCTGTACTGTGTGTGAGCTGAGAAAAAAATCCAGTGTTAATACACAGCCTAGTACGGAAGAGGATTAGGGCCACACATGAAAAAAAAAAAAAGGTTTAAAAAAAAAAAAAAAAAAAAGTTCTGACTTTATTCTCAGAATTCTGAGTTTTTTCATGAAATTCTGACTCTTTTTTTGCTCATGAAATTCTGACTTTTTTTTGTTCATGGAATTCTGACTTTTTTTTTTTTTTGTTCTTTTTTTCATGAACAAAAAAAAAAGTCAGACTTCTGACTTTAAAGTCAGAACTACGGGTACTTGTAAGGACCAACCTCCGTGGGAGAGATACTTTGCTTTATGCAGTAGGAGGAAACCACATGCAGAGTAGCCGTCCATGAGAGTAGCCAGTAGCCCTAGCCTACTTGTGCTAAA
>CM047525.1:26566693-26569193 GCA_026122265.1 Ammodytes dubius
TGTGTGTGTGTGTGTGTGTGTGTGTGTGTGTGTGTGTGTGTGTTGTGTGTGTGTGTGTGTGTGTGTGTGTGTGTGTGTGTGTGTGTGTTGGGGTTCGTGTGCGAGAGAAAAGAAAAATTCTCCCCTAAAAAAAAATCTTGAAAAATAAACAAAAAATCACTTTAGATGTGAAAGCGCCCTAACCTGTACCTGTCTGTCTGTCTGTCTCTCTGTCTGTCTCACTGCCTGTCTGTCTCTCTCTCTCTCTGCCTGTCTGTCTGCCTGCCTGCCTGTCTCTCTCTCTCTCTCCCTGTCTCTCTCTCTGTCTGTCTGTCTGTCTGTCTGTCTCTCAGGTGTGTCAGAGTTACAAAGTCCTCAGGTGAAGCAGTTTGCAGGAAGCAGCTCCAAGGTTCATTTCTTCTTCTACTCCAGAAATAAAAACACAACAAACTCCCTACGTTCCGAATCACATACTCTTTCTTTCTTTATCTATCTATCTATCTATCTATCTATCTATCTATCTATCTATCTATCTATCTATCTATCTATCTATCTATCTATCTATCTATCTATCTATCTATCTATCTATCTATCTATCTATCTATCTATCTATCTATCTATCTATCTATCTATCTATCTATCTATCTATCATTATCTCAATATTATCCATGCGTTCCAAATCACATACTCTTTCTTTTTACTACACTACATACTAAAGTACAGAAGAGTTTTAGTCTTTTTACTTCACTACATACTAAAGCACAGAAGAGTTTTAGGGCCACAGACAGGAGAGAAAAAAAATCAGATAAGGAAGATTTGTTTTCATTATGTCGAGAAATGTCAAGAATAAAGATGAATACTCCAACATGCTATTGGAGTTAGTGGGACATTTATGTATTTTCAGCATACTACAATTGATGTGCATGTATTGGGACGTCCTAAATCTTTTTCTGGCATACTAAAATAGTAGGGAAGTATGGGGATTGGAACGCAGGGTCAAACTGCTACCAGGTAACATTCAAAAACTTTTTTTTGACAGAGAGGGGGGTTATAATTTGAGGGGACGGTTAAACTTTAAGACACTGGCTGCACGCATGACTTTACAATGTCAATGCATTTCAATTGGTGGTGTGAAACTGTGGAATGGTATGAGCACGGAGCTAAAGCAATGTCCAAACATGATTCAGTTCAAAAAAAAATTCAAAGCAATGATTTTTAAAAGGTACAGGGATGAGGGAGAGATTTAAGAAGGAAAGTATATTAAAACGAAAATAATAAAAAATAGTAATAATAATAATTCGTTGGAAAAATTGTATATATTGTAGGGGAGAACGGGGTAAGTAGGCACACTTTTTACTCTAGTGAGAATTGCTCATCACCAAAACATCTGTCAATAGCCATTCCTACATTAAATTGAAGCTTAAGGTGTTGGCTAGAAATGTGTGTCTCTCTTTTTTTCCAACTTATTGTAATGAAGAAGTAATTTACCATCAAAGACACTCTGACACATTGTGACAACCAACCCCATCAAGGGGTCCGTTGTCACACACTATGGGGTTGTTTGTCACAATGTTATCTTAATGGGAAAAATCTTAAAAAGAAGGCAAGGAGGCAGAACCAAATTTGAATGTTTAATTGCATTGTCAAGTTGACAAATAGGCCTACATAATGTTCTGTAGCCTTGGCAGCTGGTCTAGTTTGGGATGCACTGGGTTGTTTTGATTGTGTTGCCCTTTTTTCTTTTGCTTGCTAGCTGCCTTTTCCTGCTCTATTCTTTCCTTCTCTGGGGTGTCAGTGAGGATACAGCTTGACAATTTCTTTCGTTATTGGGTTCCTTTTCTGGCTGCAGCCTTGAGATAACATGTGACAACCAACCCCCAAAAAATTTGACGACCAACCCCAACTTGAATTTCTTGCTAGCATCAAGGCCAACAACCATCTGACAACTAATTAGCTTGCTAACCACAATCTAAACTATAGTTTACCCTTCACACTTTCTGAGGGTAACAAGTGTTTTGTTATAAACCCATTGTGTAAAAGCCTAGAAAAAAAATACTGAGAAGTAAAATATTTTGAATTTGACATGAAAAACACAAAACATCCTCTCACCTGAAATGCAGCAGTCTAACTCCAAGGAAGTCTATGTATGTGACCTCTGATCCCAATTCTGGACCTTTTTTATATCAACATTTCAGAGCTAGCGCACTCTGGTGGCGAGATATAACAAATGTGACATCCAACCCATGTGACAAATTACCCCGTTCTCCCCTATATGTATATAGATATAGATATGTGAATTGTATAAATGCATATAATAGATATATTTTTGTATAGATGTATGTATATAATAGATATAGATATATGGATTGTATAAATATAAAAAAAAAAATATATATATATATAGTGTCAAGTTCTATATTTGTATGGATTGTATCAAGTATAGTATAACTAATTGTATATATTTGTAAAAAGGATTATAAAGAAAACAGGAAGCTAATATAAATTATATAATAAATATAAG
>CM047525.1:26573011-26615511 GCA_026122265.1 Ammodytes dubius
TTACAACGTTCTGGACATTTATTATACAATCAACAAATATAGTCTGTTTTAGTCTTTTTGTTTGTTTTGACACTGACTTTGGAAAATAAATGGACAAAGTTTTTAGAATTCAAAACTTTTCCACACCGCTGCTGTACACTTGTTTGTTTTGCATGTTGAGGAGATTGAGCTGTTGGAGTCTATAACAGGGTTATGGTGCTTTGGTTCTGTAAAACGTATAAAGGGAAAAAGTGAGATTTGCACTTAGTAAAGGTGAAATCTTTCAAGTTGATCCCTGTTGAGACAGTAGGTAAACAGAGGACCTTTGGAGACCTTTAGTTTGTGTAAGTGGAAGATTTATTATTGTTAGATTACTAAGTACCCAAAGATTTTTAAAAGTGGCTCTGAATAAAGACACAAGAATAATTCAGAAAATCTTTTTCACCCTTACACAAGTGAAATACTTTGTCTAAGAGCCTTAATTATTTATTGAAGAATTTATATCTTAAAGTGTATTGTATAACGTTTGAGTGGCTGAGAGACAGAATTAGCCAGTGACACTGTGGGAAAATGTGCCTTAAAAATCTGAATTCCTGACAAATTTTAAAGAAATAAACTTTTACTTTTAACAGAGGAACTGACTGAGTAGTTTTAACCTGTAGCTTGGCCTGAAAAATAATGTAATAAGGCCCCCTCCTTATTGTAAGAATTTACTGTTAAATTGTTTATTGTTAATGAATTTTCCTCATTTTCAGTCCTCCCCTACAGGGGGGGGGGGGGGCTTCCCTCTAAACTACATAACTCATATAGTAGCTGGCTATGGGAGCTACTTTAGTCCAAAGTTGGGTCGGATTGAGTCCATTCTAACCACAAACGGACCGCACCAGTTGGTTTGGAAGTGTGCCGAGACCTTGTTGAAGAGGTCTCGGTACACATGTTTGGTGCTGTGTTCTCATCTGAACAAAGGAACCGCAGTACAGCAGAGTTAGTTTTAATCCAACCAAGAAATGACAGGTGTGAAAGCGCCCTTACATTTAGCTTACTGATCGACAACCACAACTGAAAATAAAGCAGTATACAGTATATCACAGCGCCATTGCAAATGTTTATTCTGTAAGCAAACCTTGTAACTGTGTGTCGTTGGGACAATTAACATTTTTACAGTATTGTGGATGTTCTTAGCGTTTGTTAGTGAGTGACTGCATGGCTGTAGTTTGTCAGAGATATAATATTAAAGCGATGTTTGTGTTAAGAAAAAAAATAAAAGCTCACTTGTTTTATTTCTGTAAGTCGAGTCTGCACTTCAATTATTCTCATTTACATTAATAAATCTAAATGTAAATGGAGCAAAAAGTACAATATTTTATTCTTGACAAAAAAGTGAGTTTGACTTTTTGAATTTCTGAAACCTGATGGAGTAAAATTGTAATCTCTTAACCATACTAACATTAGACCAATTTGCATGTGGGGAGAACTGTCATTGTGCCACAGTGCAAAAGAGTGCAAAAAGAAAAAACACACAGCAAGATAATAAACCCATTTATAAATGACCCATTCATTCACAGCATGCTCACTGTAGCACAGGCCCACCACTTGGGGGCAGTATATGCTTGTTGAATCATTCCCAAAGTGCATATAATCAGGGAGGTAACTGGTGTTGCTATTTTTCTTGTGGAAGCAAACAGTCTAGATCGTGCTGACAGAGATTGATATGTATTTTGTGAATTACAAACTTGATTGATTATAGGAAAAGGATGTTCGGCCTGCTTATTTTTTTCTTTTCTTTTTTTCAAAAAGTTTGAGTTTAAATAAATCCCTTTTATTTTGAAGGGAAACCAGTGGACTGGACAAACTTTGTTTTACATGCGTCAAGAAACTTTAATTTAGCCAAACCATAGTAGCAATAGTTTGAATGGCAAACGGGCCACTACAGCATATACAGGTAATGTATTAAAATAGCTGGAAGACTCCTTATTCCTTTCTTTTCTTTACTTCTCTCTCCTTCTCCTGCGAGCTTCACTGTGACACATCCTGACTGTTACAGACACAGACCACATTTATATTTGTAGATTTGATCATAAGTTGCCTGCACTCTTTAGTCAAACTCAAATTATTTCTCTATTAGACAACATACAACTTTAGAGTACACAAGGCATGTTTTACTAAATGTGTTTGAACAATAGTTCCAGGTGCAGGGGTGGATTCTCAGTGTGTATTATTTTAGCACTGATTAGAAACTTAAACCGCCGACTGCTGCATTGTGACATGAACCTTCAAGATAAATGCTGATATACAAAGCAGAGATGATCAGGTCTCAGTTTATCTGAAGGTGTTGAAGGACAGAGCAGGGGCAGATGATCCTCTCCACACCTTGATGATCACAAACCTAAATGAGATAACTTCCATCTATTAGGAGAAGAAGACAGACACCAGAATTTATGAATCAGAATTCACAGAGTCTCCCTCGATCAGCTGTCAGTCAGTGACTACATTTACGTTTATATATTTCTTTGGCTTTTTCAATGTCCAAATGTTTTTATATTTACATATTTGTTATGTTATCTTTTAAAAGATAAAATGTAAACTTAGTCACTGTATATTTATGAAATATGAAATGTCCTACAGTGCTATGAAAAAAGTATCTGCCCCTCTCTCCTGATTTCTTCTATTTTTACATATTTGTCACAACTAAATGTTTCGGATCATCAAACAAATGTAAAATTAGACAAGAGAAGATAACAGAAGTTAATACAAAATGCAGTTTTTAAATGAGGGAAGCAGCTAATGACCAGGTTTAAGGTTTACCAGGAAATACTGGATCTTTGCTTTGATACTAACTGTGTTTAGTGACATTCTGCTGAAAGCAGCGTGGACTGACTCCAACCGTCTACTCACCTCAGAGTCTCCAGTCTGTAGTGTGGACTCTCCTTAAGATCAGACAGAGGCTTCACTGCTGAATCCTGCAGATTGTTGTGCCTCAGATCCAGCTCTCTGAGATGGGAGGGGTTGGACTTCAGAGTGGAGGCCAGAGAAGCACAGCTGATCTCTGACAAACTGCAGCGACTCAACCTGAATAAAGAATAAATTATGTTTTAGAGACTTTGTGTGTTTTAAAGGATCAATATCAATGACGAGGCACTATTTGCCAAAAAAAAAAACTAAAAAGTAAACCAAATACTTTGTACTAGAGAAATTAAAATATGAACATAGAAAATGTATAACTTTATGGATGGAAGTTATGTTTGTAAATACATTTGTTTAAATAGTCAATTAAATATATAAGATCTATAATAGTAACAGTGTCAGTGAACTGACCCCAGAGTCTCCAGTCTACAGTGTGGACTCTCCAGAAAACCACACAGCAGCTTCACTCCTGAATCCTGCAGCTTGTTCCCATCCAGATCCAGCTCTCTGAGATGGGAGGGGTTGGACTTCAGAGCTGAGGCCAGAGAAGCACAGCTGATCTCTGACAAACTGCAGCAACTCAATCTAAATAAAGAAAAAATTATGTAAATAAAAAAAAAATATTAATAATCCAATCAGATGTGTCTAGGTTTTAAATGTGCAGCTTAACATGACTTTGTCCTAATCAATGAACTTTCCTCTAAAATGAGTAGAGTGACTTTGTCATTGTGTTGTTGTGGATCATCATAATGTCAGCCTTCTACAGACATCACCCACATGTCACCACAACATTCATAAACCTATTCATTAGGGGTGGGAATCTAATCACTTCTTACTTTTGTGATGATCATTAAAGACAATCAACAGATGAATTACCTTCTCTAATAATGTATTAAAGAAAAGGCTTGTCTTGTCACAAATAGGACTTTCTATGAACAGTGCAATAATCAATGCAGCTTGCATTTCAACACAATATGGAAATATGTAAAAACTAAACCGATTCATTTTAATTTTCTTTCTACTCTTGTTAATCATGTTTCTATAGGATTTCTATTCTATTATTTTCTATGTCATTTCAACACATTGTGCAAAAAGTGTGGCTTGGAATTCAGCTCTCATACAAAAACGTAAACAGACACAAAGCCAGTGCAGGTCATATGGGTTTGCTGCTCTCAGCCCTTTTGTCGCCACTTTTAACAACTCGCACATGTCTGATGTGCATGTGCAGTGGCGCAGGAAATACTAGTATTTACGAATCAAATTAAAATTTATTTTTTATTTACATTTTTTTTTTAAATTCCGATTATTAACTTATCTGCATACATTTGGAATAA
Source organism: Ammodytes dubius (assembly GCA_026122265.1). Classification (NCBI taxonomy): domain Eukaryota; kingdom Metazoa; phylum Chordata; class Actinopteri; order Uranoscopiformes; family Ammodytidae; genus Ammodytes; species Ammodytes dubius. Next base: position 26,577,229 of record CM047525.1, read on the forward strand.
TTCGAGAGAGAATCGCGATGCAATCGATTATTTTTCCCACCCCTACTATTCATGTCAACACAGATAAATAACATTCTGCTGATCTCAGTCAGGTCTGGAATTAGAGGATACATATGACATTGATACTTCAAAAACCTGCATTTGGAAATATACTTTGATATCCATCTTCCTGTGTGTGTGTGTGTGTGTGTGTGTGTGTGTGTGTGTGTGTGTGTGTGTGTGTGTGTGTGTGTGTGTGTCCAACCTTTAGTAACTTATGTCTTGCTTTATTAATAAAGTACAAATTACTTTACCATTCATTTATTAAACAGTTGGTAACACTTTACAATAAGGGTACACTAATTAACTGATAGCTTACTTAGTGCTATTAATGGTTAGTTAAGTAAGGGATAATGTATAGCGAACGGGTCACTTGCAGTTCACCATAGTAAGTAAGTAAGTAAGTAAGTAAGTAAGTAAGTAAGTAAGTAAGTAAAATGTATTTATAAAAACACATTTATAACAGTTTGCACTGACCAAAGTGCTGTACATGGTGCATTCAGTAGGCCAACATGAAGGTAAGATAACAACAACAATAGAAAAAATAAAGATAAAAGTATAAAAGACATATAACCCGGACTTCCACACACAAACATAGACAGTAGTTCAGAGGTCAGATAGCTAATGGGGAGGGAAAGCCAGGTTGTACAAATAGGTTTTGAGCCTTGAGCCTGCTATACATTATCCCGCTTATTACATGGATACTACAAAAAATAAAGCAATTCATTGAAGCAACATATTGTTTTAACAGCCAAAAACAGTCCGCTACATGGTCGGAAACTTACTCAATAGCAACGGTTACTATGTCAAGCTGAGGCCAAACTAGAAGAGTTTAACAAAAACATCTTGTTTCCCTAGCAACCCTGAGAGATTGTCTAATAACTGGAATAGTCATTGCAAACCCACAAGGTTCTTATGTAATGAAAACGTAGTTCAGTACGCAAGTAAATAGGAACGACCAAGGATACGACCTAGTAACGAGAGAATAGTCTGCTCTCCCCGCTAGACTGTCTGCTTCAGCTGACTGAAGGCTCCGGCTCAGCTGTTAGCCACAGAGCTACTGTTTTGCTAACACAACTCAAGACTCGCACACTGTACAAACAGTAAATGTAATCGGCCAATATGTTTAACAAGAGCTCCATCTAGCTAAGAAAGCATTATCCCCGAAAATCAATAACACAATTCACGGAGAAAATGACTGCCGAACATTTACATTGCGGGCTGCAGCCTGATGGCTAACTGTCAATATGCGGCCAAACGTACTCACGTCGTCTTGACTGGAGTCCTGTCGGACTTTAACCATGACTCCTGTGTTCCCTGCTCTCCTGATACATGCACAGTCTTGTTGAAAAAGTATTCCATTGTTTTCTGAACGAGTAGTCAAAACTATGACTTAGGTCCTTAGCAACGGTCATTATATCCTTGACAGCGGTCTGTCTTGCTGGAAATAACAGACCTGTAGAATGCTGTGATTGACACAGGATTTTCCAAGTGCCATGTAATAATGTACAGTTAATGCGCATCAAGAATGAACTAACTGCTAAATATAAGTTATTAATGGTTGGTTAAGCATGAACTTTTCTTAGTTAAAGGTGAAGTAAGCGATTTATTTATGTTAATATAAATGTTAAATCTCTCTTTATTCATACAGTGATCACTTATCACTTAAGCGTTTCATAAAGCCGATCTCTCAGTCACTCGCTCTGCATGTAATCGGCAAATAAACTTTTCGGGGATCCCGCTACTAATAAACAATCAGAAGAGAGAACACTACAAACCGGCACCCGTCTCACTGCCGGTGCACGTGCAGAGCGACAGATGGGTGAATGTTTATGCGCCTACAATGGTGGAGCAGGTAAAAATCCTCCCCAATGTCTGTTTTGATGGTTTTTATCATGTTTTATCCTACTTATGAATCTGAGATGATGCTAGATAACTCGCTGCTTGAAGACCGCAGTGCATTAATGTGGTGACATAGGGACGAGGGATGGGACTGCTAACTGCAGTAACTGACAGGAAGTTAGCTAAACTGACCATTCCGCTTACTGAACCTTTAACTAATGCTATGTTAAGCTTTAGCTAAGCATAACTGTTGGTTTATGCTTAGCTAATTCTAATTAAGCATTAACTAAGCAGTAATTGGTGGTTAGTGAATGCTTAGTTATTTAATATTTAACTAAGCATTAACTAACAGTTTATTAATGTAGTCTTATTGTAAAGTTTTACCAAACAGTTAACTCTTCAGATTTGTGCTCAGGCAAATTCTGAACATCTATCAACCAGAACCTTAAACCTCAGTCACTTGAACAAATAGAAAACTCTACATGAGCTCCAGTCAGTGAACTGACCTCAGTATCTCCAGTCTGCAGTTTGGACTCTCCAGTCCGGCCCAGAGAGGCTTCACTCCTGAATCCTTAAGGTCATTATTTTCACTCAGGCTCAGCTCTATCAGATGGGAGGGGTTGGACTTCAGAGCTGAAGCCACAACTTTACAGTGAGTCTCTGAGAGATAACAGTCAGAAAGTCTGTAATGACACAGGTATTACTGTTAAATGTTATTATGATATGAAAGCTTTTATAATGAGTATATTTAAAGAACTCAACTATGTATCTACATTTTTTTTATATTGTTAACCAAATCTGGACTTACAGAGCCTTTCTGCAGTTCCTCACAGCTGGAATCAGCCTCAGTCGTCCCTGTTCGGATGTTTTGTATTTCTTCAGGTCCAACTCCTTCATAACCTCCTCGGACATCTGCAGCATGTAGGCCAGAGCAGAGCAGTAGATCTCAGAGAGTTTCTCATCTGAAATTTTCTCTAACTCCAGGAACTTTTTGATCTCCTGATGAACTGATTGGTCGTTCATCTCCGTCAGACAGTGGAAGATGTTGATGCTTCTGTCAGGAGGCACACTGGTCCTCTTCTCCTTCAGGTTGTTGATGGCTCTCTGGATGGTTTCTGGACTGTTGTCTGTTGGACCCAGCAGGCCTCCTAAGAGCCTCTGGTTGGACTCCAGAGAGAGACCATGAAGGAAGCGGACAAACAGGTCCAGGTGGCCATTTTGACTTCTTAAGGATTTCTCCATTGCACTCCTCAGGAAGACATCCAGGGATGAATTTACATATTTTTTCCCCAGGAAGCCCTTCAGTACCTTTGTGTTGTTGTTGGTGTAACAATGGTGCATGTAGACAGCAGCCAGAAACTCCTGAATGCTCAGATGAACAAAGCTGTAGACTGTTTTCTGGAAGATCACACTCTCTTCTTTGAAGATCTCTGTACAAACTCCTGAGTACACCGAGGCCTCTGTGACATCCAGACCACACTGCTCCAGGTCTTCTTGGTAGAACATGACGTTTCCTTTCTGCAGCTGTTCAAACGCCAGCCTCCCCAGCTTCAGAAGAACTCCCATGTCAGTGTCCATTAGCTCCTGTGGACTCGTCTCATGTTCCTCTTCATACTTCTTCTTCTTCCTCTTTGTCTGAACCAGCACAAAGTGTGAGTACATGCCAGTCAGGGTCTTGGGCAGCTCTCCTCTCTGGTCTGTAGTCAACATGTTCTCCAGAACTGTAGCAATGATCCAGCAGAAGACTGGGATTAGACACATAATGTGGAGGCTCCTGGATGTCTTGATGTGTGAGATGATGCTGCTGGACAGCTCTTCATCACTGACTCTCCTCTTGAAGTACTCCTCCTTCTGTGGGTCAGTGAAGCCTCGTACTTCTGTCACCCTGTCAACACATGTAGGAGGGATCTGATTGGCTGCTGCAGGTCGGGAAGTTATCCAGATGAGAGCTGAGGGAAGCAGATTCCCCTGGATGAGGTTTGTCAGCAGCACATTGACTGTTGACTTCTGTGTGACATCAGACACAACCTTTCTGTTCTTAAAACGCAGTGAAAGTCTGCTTTCATCCAGGCCGTCAAAGATGAACAAAACTTTACAGAGAGCGAGCTTCTCTGCTGTGACCTTCTGTAATGTTGGATGGAAAACATGGAGCAGCTCGAGAAGACTGTACTGCTCATCTTTGATCAAGTTCAGCTCCCTGAACGAAAGCAGAATCAGCAGACTGACATCTTGGTTTTCTGAACCCTCTGCCCAGTCAAGAGTGAACTTCTGCACTGAGAAGGTTTTTCCAATTCCAGCGACACCGTTTGTAAGGACGACTCTGATGTGTCCCTGTTGGTCAGGTAAGGTTTTGAAGATGTCGTGGCACTTGATTGGAGTGTCATGGAGGGTCTTCTTCTTGGAAGCGGTCTCAAGCTGCCTGACCTCATGTTGGGTATTAACCTCTTCACTCTGTCCCTCTGTGATGTAGAGCTCAGTGTAGATCCTGTTGAGGAGAGTTCCACTTCCTGTTTGATCAGTTCCTTCAGTCACACGTTCACATCTCTTCTTCAGACTGATCTTATGTTCATCTAAAACCTCCTGTAGACCACTATAACCTGAAATATAATTAAAAAGTAATACTTATAATTTGAGTATCTGTTAATTTTATTTATGGCCAACAGTGAAAGTAGAAAATAAAGGAAGTTTATTTTGCACAAGAAAAATTATAGTTCTCATACATGGAAGATAAAATCTCCCGGAGCTTGTTCGATTCGGACCATGTTGTTGAAATGGCGGCGCATTATTCGCCAAAATCCACAAAAATTTAAGAAATCCATTTTACTCTGCAGGTTTGCAGAGTGAAGTGGAGTTAAAACAACTTGCAAAACAAAAAATATAGGGGACATGGAAGATGCCCCAAAAGATCGTTTAATTCGGAGCAACCGTGCTGTAGCACCGGAGCGTCATTTGCCAAAATACATCAAAAACGGACCTCATGAGAACCATTTAATTAATCATAACGCAGGCTGTGTTACACTTAAATGTACAAAATACAGCAATGTATAATCCCAGGACACATAAAAAAGCCTCTTGACGCCCCGCCCCAAAATCAACAGGAAGTCTTTTATTTTCAAATCTTCAACTAAAAACAAGAAGTCGCTCTAATTCTCATCGTCTCAAAATGTTATATGGTTAATGACCAAGGCCCGATGAGGCCCAAACTAATATTCAGAAAAGTGAGAGCGCCACCTGCTGGATCAAGTTCATTTGGTATGATAGTTATTTACCTACAAGTCCTACTGATCAAATCAACCTCAAAGCTGCTCAGGGAGGTCTGGAGACAATGATAACACGGGAAACTGATCCGATCGGCTCAATCGCCTTCGCAGTATCTTGGCGTCATCGCCACAAAACAGGAAGTCGCTGTAACTTCGCTCTGCACCGTCCCATCTGTGCCAAACTTCACTGGCACATTAAAGGCCAGAGGACGGTGACGCGAGTTACGGCGCCTGGCGCACCAACGAGGAAACTGTGAGGCGGTGCGAGGGTCCGGTCATCGCTGCTCGCAGCTTTATTTTTTATGTAGTTCATTAATGTCTATATTGTACAACAAAACAAATAAGACAAGAAGTGTCTGTTGTCAGACATGATGACACACAAGCTGACACATCGCCATTCTTACTTTGTATAGTGCTGGTCTGACTGGCTGTCTGCAGTCCATGTCTGGATGTTTGTCCACACTGGGGACAGGAGGAGTCTCCTGATGGATCAGACTGGTCCCAGTGTGAGGTGATGCACCGTCTGCAGAACCAGTGTCCACAGTGTCCACAGCTGATAGAGACCGGATCCTTCAGGACGTCCTGACACAAAGCACAGCAGGACGGCTGCTCCTCCACAGAAACATCACTCCTTTTCCTGTGGAGACACTTCTTCATTATTATATGATGATTTGTTGTTGTTGAAAAATATCCAGATTTGTCCACCGATGGTCACAGAGAATAGTACAAGTGTTACTTTTCTGTTTGAATTTAACATCAATCTCAAAGTGAAATGTCTGTTGCTCTAATGTCCAGTCTCCTGTTTTCATAAACACTGATGAGCTGCTTCTCCTATCAGTCTCATTAAAAATTTAATGATCTGCCTGTAGTTAGTTACATAATTAATACAAACTCAACACTTTATGCAGCTACTTCCCCCCCCCCCCAAAAAAAAATAATTCTAAATTAAGGGTGTTTTGAAAGATCTTTTAATTATTTTACAAATTTAAACATGTTTTTCAAACATTCTAAACATTTTTGTGCATTTTTAAACACATTTTTTTAATACATTTTAACATCTTAATCCAGTGTTTTAATCCAGCTTCCTTTAAGCATGGATAGTAGTGACTGAGTGTGCATCGGAGTGAGAAAGATAGGCAGACAGACTTGCCCCAATTATTGACTAGTTAAATGTCATTCACACACCCAGTGTTTTTTCGCTAGTGCCTCCAATGTCCTGCTGGAGGAAAATAGTAGCCAGTGGAGAACCAGACCCTTGTAGGGGGTCCGGGGGTATGCCCCCCCAGGAGTTTTTTTTCACCTTTTTAAAGTGAAATGCATGAATCTGGTGCACTTTGAGAGGAAAATTAAGAGGCTAAATATGAGGAATTTTGTGTGAACAAATAATTCGGAGACACTGGTCTGATGAATTAGAAGCTATTGAAGAAGGACACATGGATTTTCCATAAAAATATTAATATGAAATAAAAAATGTATGCCGGGTCCTCTGGGTTGGGCTTGGTGCTCTTTTTCTTTAACGAGACCTATTTCTCTGTAATATAATGAATGCATTTAAATGCAGTGAGAGGAACGAAGCAGAAGAACTCTTGTTCAGCTATGCCGTGATCTTAGTATAAAGAACACAAACTCAAAAAAAAACAAAAAAACATTATTATTTTATTTATTTTTTATTTTTAACATATTCATCCGCGCCCCCCCCCCCTGCCATAACCCAGTGTTTCCCACTAATGTATCATTCCGTGGCGGGCCGCCACACTTTCATTTTGCCCCGCCACACTTTAATTTTTTTATTTTTTTTGATATATGTATATTTTACTATTTAAAAAATATACATGTATACATTTCATTTGCAATGCGCGAGTTTCACTTGGAAACAATAGCATTTCCGCATAAAAATCTTTAACGTGTGATTCGCGCTGTGATCTCAAGAAACAATATTTCCTTCAATCATGGACGTATTATCAAAGCGCCGCTTGAGGGATCGAGGCTTCAATCTCCCCGAGTCAATCAGCCCCTCCCCCTGCGGTGTCAACACGCGCTGTGACTGTATTGCCTTCAGGTAGCCTACGAGAAGAGGTATACTTATTGAGGTAAGTAGGAAAATTACCGTCTGTATGTCTGATCGCGAGCATACCATAGATATGAACTTGACAAAATTGACTGGTTTGTTGTTTTTATACAAATTGGCCAACACCGCAATATTCGCAGAGGAGAAAAAAACCCGCGCTAATGTTACTGCTTGAGGAGAAGAAAACTCGATTTGCTGCTACAATTGATTCCAAAGATGCGCTAGCCTACTGGCTTCCGTCTCACTGCCCAAGTTATTGAAAACTTTTGTGGTGTTTGGAGACACGTGAAAGCACGTATCACTCTGCAGTTACTGTGCTCAACGAGCAGCGGGTGCTGGCGCGAGCCCCTCCCCGTCTCAAAGCACTAAGAGGCGGTCAGTCTCGGAGCAGACCCTCGGAGCGAGTCCCAGCCTGCTGTCACACAAATTATGTAATCTTAACATAACGGCGGCAGTGATGGTGCGTAAAGGACAGCGCAGTTGGCAAGCTCTCCTCAGCACTACAAGTGCTGCAGCAAAAAAGCCACAGTAAGAGTTGATCGCTTTGTCGATTCATGCCTTTGACACATACGTCGACTCCCAACATAATGAGTCGAGGATTTGAATTCAATGCTGGGGGTGTTGAGCACTTTGGCGATTTCCCGTGCCTTTTTATAGCCTACTATAGTCTCACCGCGTTCTCTCTCCCAGCGCAAAAATGCACGTCCCAGCTGCTTCAGAGCGCACAACCAGTGTTCCACCCGAAAAAAAGAAAAGAAACAAGGTGGACACAGACCCTTAAGCTGAACGATCGCTCTGGTAACGGGCATTCCCTTACTGGACGCCGAATATTAGACCCCACGTATAAGACGACCCGACTTTTTACTAGTAATTCAACAATCTAATAAAACAAAAGGGCGCTTGTGTTCACTCTTTTGAACCACAGGTAACCACCACCTTTGCTTCATTTTTTTGATGGCTCAAATGTGTATCATAGAAAATTATTTATTCATTAACCATTGATAAGTGTGTTAAACTCCATCTTAATCACCATTTATATAGGAATAGTGTTCCCCTCAAAGTACACCAGATTGATGCATTTAACATTTAAAAAGGTACAACATTTTCTTCCGGGGGAGCATACCCCCGGACCCCCCTAGAGGGGTCGGGGTCCCCCCCCCCCCCCCCCACACTTTCAAAAAATTCTGTGGGAAACACTGATAATCCCCACAGTTTGAAAACCGCTGATCTACATCACTGCGAGTGATGGAAAAACTATTGTCAGGGATCCATACTTACCTAAATAGGCCTAGCCTGTCTTCATACCTATTTTGACTGTTAAACCAGTACCCATATAACCTTGTTAATAGTCGATAGACTATTTTTTCTAAATGCTGCCTTAAGATAGGAAGGGAGAGGGATGGATGGATACTATGCCCAATATTTATTTTTCCTTTCACCAACTCTTTTTTTCTTACTTTGTGTCTGAGGTTCCAGGTTCATTACTGAAGTTCAGAGGTTCATCATTTGACCAGTCACTCTTCATAGACAGAACGCTGGGGACTGGAGACTCTGCTCTCTGTCTCTGGTACGGAAATCTGCAAACAGAAAGATATTTTTTTATTATTTTCAATAATTATTCATATCATGTGAATCCTTGAAGCAATTCAAGAAGCTCTAAATTAGGTTTAACTTTTGTTAAATCTTAGATTAGACAAAACACTTTTCTACATGACTAACATCTGTCGCAGATACTAAGATGTATTTCTATGTCACAAAGTTTACTTAGTAAATACATAAAGAGATGTGAATTAAATACAATTTATAAGGTATTTCAATTAGATTTAAAAGGAATGCAATATTGAAAACATCAACAGATTAGCTTGTTTTCTACAAAGAATGGACACAGAAAGTAAGAGTGCTCAGGAGGCTACAGCATCCTGTAAAACCAGGTATTATAATAACCACCAATTGATAAACACATTTAAAATTTTAAACGGTAGTGTTTTCTAACGATCTTACTGGAGCTTGTTCTGAATTACGTAGATGTGGCAGCTATTAATCAAACAATATTTAAATAAACTGTACTCCCTTTATGACAAAGAATGAAAGAACAACATTCTCTGATCATGGAGCCTCATGTTACTCCATAAGTCTCTGGTTCATCAGTTCAGTGTATATGTATTGAGGAAGTGGATCAAGCAGAATGTTTTGGCGATAAAAGTAGTTTGTTACCAGCTGAACCAGTTCACTTACTTTGTGTCTGAGGATCCAGGTTCATTACGCATGTCTGGGGGTTCAGGTATGGAGGACCCGTCACTCTTCATAGACAGACAGCTGGGGACTGGAGACACTGCTCTGTCCTCCTCTTCCTCCATGTTAACACTCATCTTCTGGACTTCAGCCAATCTGAGGTGAAACGGTAAACACTGTGAACTCAAAGTACAAGTATGAAGAGAAACAAGTTTGTTATAGTCACAAGCCAAACTGAGAGAACAGGGAGTGCCAACCTAAATTACACAAATGCAAATGTTTCATGTACAGATTTAACCGTTTCATATAGTGGGGTTGGGGGGGACATACAAACTCTTGTTCATTCGCCTGTCATTATGGCCTTCATTCATTTCTACAGTAGATTAATATCACTTTCTACAAGTCCACTTTTATGCAGGTTTAAACAGAGTATAGATACAGTCTGGGCTTTTTAGTTTTGAGGGTTTTATTGCACCTACTTAAGAGCATTGTTCAGGTCAACTGGGTTACGTTAATCTTCAGTTTATCTTTCATATCTCTGCTGTGACTGCGTGTGTGTGTCTGTTGCACGTCCACAGTGCTGGCTGACACACAGACACACACACATACTGAGCGGGGCATAAAAACAGTCCCTTACTTTGTTTCCGAGGGTCCAGGCTCATTACTGACATCTGCAGGAGGATCATTATCATCACTGTTTGAAGACAAATGGCTGGAGGCTGCAGACTTTGCCCTCGGTCTCAGGACCGGAATTCTGCAAAACACAAAGATGTTTTTTATTGATTTCACATTAATTATGTTAGGACAAGGTTATTTAGGAAGCTTTCAGGTAATATAAAAAACATTAATTGATTTAAAAAAAAAAACATTTTAAACAAAGTGTTACAGTTTTTCACAATTGTTTAAACACATTTTTTGGAACATCAGACACAATGTGCACAATCTGACACTAATTTACCAACTGCTTAACCAATTCTGCTGAACTCCAAACACATTTCCTGCCTTAGACTCATATTCTCATTAGAAAACACACATTTTTCACAACAGTACACACAATTCTCTATATCTTGCACACTCTTCCTGAATTCTCTCTCATGGTATTCACACAGAACACACTGCCAATCAAATTTCTAAACTCAAAAGGCTTTTGTGCAGTTAGCTATAGAAGGGTCAGAGATGAGCTCCTGTTTGCTGTGATTTACAGTAGACTGCACATTTTGGTACAAATACAGTTTTTGCCGAATACTGTAAACACTAAAAGTGACTGCTATGACCACAATCTCTAACTTTTGTAACTATGCCCTAAACCAAAGCACCAACCCTACAAACATGATATATGCTTTGCACTGTGTTTGAAATTCTCCAACACACTTCTTGAAAAAAAATTAAACTAATTGAATACCAATCAGTCTAAACCTTAGCACTACAAATAGACCCCAGGTGAGCTCAGCTCCTTTCTGAGACAGTAGAGTCAGGGAAGAGGAGGAGAGAGAGTGACAGGAGTACGAGGACAAATAAGGCAACAGACGGAGACACATACAACAGGAACACTATAGTGGACCATGTTATAGATCATGGCCTATCAATGAGGGAGCCTGGACAGAGAGTGCAGCCCAACCTGAGTCGCTCCATAATTAATACAAACTCAACACTTTATACAGCTACTTTCCATTGAAAGTCCTCCGTTAAAGAGAACTGATCATGTACAGTATATGTTGTATAGTCATTTCGAGCAGCTTGGCGGTAGGTGAGTTAGATTGAAACTGATGTTAGAAGTTGTGTAAAAAAATAAAAAATAATACTCATATCAACATTTAAGAAGATTAGCGCTACAACTTCTAAAGAAAAAAAATCTTATTGAGGAACGATTGAATTTTTTTGGGGACCCACTCAAATCACCACCTGTGACTCACTACATTAAAAATCTACATCACTGAGTGATGGAAAAACTATTGTCAGGGATCCATACTTACCTAAATAGGCCTAGCCTGTACCTATTTTGACTGTTAAACCAGTACCCATATAACCTTGTTAATAGTCGATAGACTATTTTTTCTAAATGCTGCCTTAAGATAGGACGGGAGAGGGATGGATGGATACTATGCCCAATATTTATTTGTCCTTTCACCAACTCTTTTTTTCTTACTTTGTGTCTGAGGTTCCAGGTTCATTACTGAAGTTCAGAGGTTCATCATTTGACCAGTCACTCTTCATAGACAGAACGCTGGGGACTGGAGACTCTGCTCTCTGTCTCTGGTACTGAACTCTGCAAACGGAAAGATATTTTTTTATTATTTTCAATAATTATTCATATCATGTGAATCCTTGAAGCAATTCAAGAAGCTCTAAATTAGGTTTAACTTTTGTTAAATCTTAGATTAGACAAAACACTTTTCTACATGACTAACATCTGTCGCAGATACTAAGATGTATTTCTATGTCACAAAGTTTACTTAGTAAATACATAAAGAGATGTGAATTAAATACAATTTAATAAGGTATTTCAATTAGATTTAAAAGGAATGCAATATTGAAAACATCAACAGATTAGCTTGTTTTTTTTTTACAAAGAATGGACACAGAAAGTAAGAGTGCTCAGGAGCTCTATAATATAATTAGGGGATTTAGACTGGATATCAGGTGATCATTTCCCTGTTGCTTCTCAAAGGATTGAGTGTGATGTTGATGAGGCGATGTGGCCAGACACAAACAGGAGATGGTATCCATAAAAGGATTCATAATCCAACCACCCAATTCCTTACAACGCAGTTTTTTTTTACCATTGTTCCCTAATTTTACTGTAATTGTTTCTTAGTTCATCCTGACACACTGAATTGATTGAACTACAGTCCTACCTATTCATTGTGTTTGTTTGAAATGGCAAAATAAACTATTCTGCAACATGTGTGTTAGCATTTGGCAAAAACCGTAAAGTATTTGTTGTTACTATAGGTGAAAGTGTATGAACATGCAAAGGCATAATTCTACTGATAAAGCATTCATATAGTGTTTTGCATTTATACTATAGTGTTTTCCATTCTGCACACCAGTGTTCAATGAGTGCTAGAAATGTCCAGTCATATGATGTGTGTGTTTGTCATTTGAAAAGAAAACACCATTTAGTGAAGAGTTAACATTGTTTTGAGGGTAAAGTGTGCTTTTGCAAGAGAAGTGAAGGTTTTTGCATTTTGTGTTTGAGTTTTGAGATTTGTATTTAGGGTTTTGAAAAAGTGAGGTAGTCTATCAGGAAATGTGTTTAAGCAATTGTGAAAAACTGTAAAACTGTACTGTTTTCAAGAGCTGTACCTCAAACTTGTTCTACATTTTTTGAGATGTGGTAGATATAAATGTAATAATGTTTAAATATACTGTACGGGGAGTACAGTAGGGGAAAGCGGGGTCAGTTGTGCATTTTGGAAGTTGCAAAACCCCTTGTTTCTAGAAAACCGTGGAAGAAATTGGAAATGTGACCACATATTTAAGAAGAGCCATCCATTTGACTCATCCTGTAAAGAAGGGAGACACAAGGAATACGATATAAGCACATTTAAGCTCAAAAAACTGTGTTTTGCCTTTCAAAGTAAAATTTCCATGATCAAGGTTTTTTGATTATTGTGTCTGAACAATTATAGACACGTTTGAAAACATTTGACACATGTTTTAGTGCTTTGGTATGCTACACTTTGAGTCTATATAGTTAGCACAATGTCAACCCTAAATTGCTGCATCATGCCTATTATCCAAAATTCTGGGGATGGGGTGATTTGTGCCAAAGGGCCTAGGTGAGTTATAAGTAAGTAAGTAAGTAAAATGTATTTATAAAAGCACATTTATGACAGTTTGCACTGTCCAAAGTGCTGTACATAGTGCATTCAGTAGGTAAACAATGAAGGTAAAATAACAATAACCAAAATAAAAGACGTAAAGCCCATACATCCACATAAACACAGATAGTAGTGCAGAGGTAAGTAAGTAGTGCAGAGGTTAATGGGGAGGAAACACCAGGGTGTACATATGGGTTTTGAGCCTTGATTTAAAGGCAGAAATGTAGGGGGAATCACATTTGTCAGGTGGCAGTTGGTTCCACAAGCACGGCGCAACTAGTGCAAAGTACATTTCTGAGAGTTGTGCCAGTGGCATGGCTGTATACGCTGGTCACCAAAAGAAAGTGATTGTCTACAGTAGCTCAGAAGAGAGTGACATCTCAATTCCACTTAACGACACCACTGATGAGAGTTCAGATGGCCAGAAAGATGATGATGGTGACTTTGTCATTGTGAGCTTTGCAGGCAAAACCACCTAGATCTGCTAGGCCTTGTTTAAGAAAATGTACCTTCAATCTTTGTCAAGTATTTACTTTATTTACTTTAAATACACCTTAAATAAGTGATTGTCTAATGGATTTGTCTTGCATTACAGTTTTTGAGATATATATATAAATTGGCACAATTCACCCCATCTTATTTTCTCCAAATGCACAAATCACCCCACGTTGTGGGGTGATTTGTGCGACAAGACAACTTTTTTTCCGAAAGCTATATTTCTTAAACAGTTTATTCCAGATCCAAAGTTTTTATTGCCAGGGATGCACAACATCCTGAAATATATGTACATATTTGAGTTGGAGACATAACTGTCAAGGCCTCACTTTAAAATCACTTTGAGTAAAAAGTTGCACAACTCACCCCACTTTCCCCTATATTTAAACATGTATTACATTTATTAAATATACTGTACTCCCCTGATGACAGAGAGTGATAGAAAATTATCTTTGTCAGAGATCCATACTTAAATTATATTGGTCCAACACTTTAATATTCTATTTTACAAGGGTTTTCCTATATCGGTCTAGTATGTCTTTGTACCTTTTTTACTTGCCTAATGTAAAACTAGTGTCCCTGAAACCTCTTCATTTTTCTATATCCTTTTTATCTGTCTATGAAAACAGATTTAACAATTTATTTCCTCATCCCGATGTTGTTTTGAAGCCACCAACAACAGCTATAGATTATGATAAGAATATAAAAAAACACTTGTATTTTTTTCATTTCACTTTCACTTCGGGACAGATTAACACAGAATGCTTTGTCTTCTTTTGGGATTTTGACGTGGTGGCCGGCCACAACAAAACGTTACAAGCTGAATTAGTTTATACCAGTTTATTTACTTTGTGTCTGAGGATCCAGATTCATTGCTGAAGTCTGCAGGTTTGAATACGAATATACAAACTTTCTCTGATCCTGAAGCCTCATGTTACTCCTTAAGTCTCTGGTTCATCAGTTCAGTGAATGAATTACACTGCAGACTGGAGTCTCTCACAGTGAAAAACTGAGTGACTCATGATGAGGCTCCGCCTCTCTTCCTCTCTGGGTTAGAGAGGTAACTGCGTATGTAGTGAGGAAGGTTTTAACAATAGTCGTTACCAGCTGAACCAGTTCACTTACTTTGTGTCTGAGGGTCCAGGTTCATGACTGAGGTTTGGAGGACGACCTTTGCACAGGTCACTCTTCATAGACAGACAGCTGGGGACTGGAGACGCTGCTCTGTCTTCCTCTTCCTCCATGTTAACACTCATCTTCTGGACTTCAGCCAATCTGAGGTGAAACGGTAAACAATGACTGTGAGCTCAAAGTACAAGTATGAAGAGAAACAAGTTTGTTAATTAGACAGCCTTTTTTCTGCTGTAGAAGATAGGAAGGGAGAGGGATGGATGGATACTAGCCCCACTGTTTATTTTTTCTTTCGCCAACTTTTTTTTCTTACTTTGTGTCTGAGGGTCCAGGTTCATTACTGAAGTTCAGAGGTTCATATTGGGACCAGTCAGTCTTCATAGACAGACCGCTGGAGAATACAGACTCTGCTCCATCTTCCTCTTCCTCCATGTTAACACTCATCTTCTGGACTTCAGCCAATCTGAAGTGAAACGGCAAACACTGACTGAACTCAAAGTACAAGTATGAAGAAAAACAAGTTTGTTATAGTCACAAGCCAAACTGAGAGAACAGGGAGTGCCAATCTATTTTCACACTAACAGACATTGCATAGTCACAAAATCACAGAAACATCTAAACGGTTACAGGAATAAAATGTATTTGTGTACACGTCTAACCGTTTCATATGGTGGGGGCGGGGGGTACAGACAACGACGTCACGCGCACATACAGTACAAACACTCGTTCGCCTGTCATTATTGCCTTCATTCATTTCTACAGTAGATTAATATCACTTTCTACAAGTCCACTTTTATGCAGGTTTAAACGGAGTATAGATTGGGCTTTTTACTTTTAAAGATTTTATTGCACCTACTTACGAGCATCGTTCACATCAACTGGGTTACGTTAATCTTCAGTTTATTTTTCATCTCGGCTGTGACTGCGCGCGTGTGTCTGTTGCGTGTCTGCACACACTCACACACACACACACACACACACACACACACACACACACACACACACACACACACACACACACACACACACACACACACACACACACAGCGGGGCAGACGGCGGATTCTGCAGACTAGATTTGATCTTCTCTGAATAGTTTGTCTAATTTCTGATTTGAAATTAATTAATTCGGGTTTCCAGAACACAAGTAATTTTCAAAAAATAAATTTTTGTTCATATATTTTTCCTAAACGGTTATGATTTACTCACCAATTACACGTGCAAACTGTAAATTATGAACTGATAAAAACTCCTAGCAGGATGATCTTTTGTATAAGTGCACATGTCTGACGGACATCTCTCCGTGGATGTCCACACACCACTTGAAACTCAACCTTGACAAGACCTTGACAAGACCGAACTGCTTTTCCTTCTAGGTAAGTGCGCTCTTACCCTTGACCTTACTATCACCTTTGACAACTCTGTGGTAGTCCCTGCCATGACTGCTAAGAGCCTGGGTGTGACACTCGACAACCAACTCTTCCTCACTGCTTACATTGCTGAAACTACCCGATCGTGCAGATACACACTGTACAACATCAGAAGGATCCGTCCCCTTCTAACCCAGAAGGCGGTGCTGGTGCAGGTTCTAGTCCAGGCACTTGTCATCTCATGTCTAGACTACTGCAACTCCCTTCTGACTGGTTTGCCTGCATGTGCCATCCGTCCACTGCATCTCATCCAGAATGCAGCAGCTCGACTAGTCTTCAACTTACCAAACTACACCACTACTCCTTTCACTGGCTACCAGTAGCTGCCCGCATCCGCTTCAAGGTACTGGTACTTGCGTACAGTGCAGTAAACGGATCAGGCCCAGGACATGGTCACACTTTACACCCCATCTCGTCCACTGCGCTCTGCATCTGCCAATCTGCCAATCTATTTCCTCATCCCAATGTTGTTTTTATGCCACTAACAACTTCTACAGATTATGATAAAAATACAAAGAAACACCATTTTGATTTTGGTACAGTTAACATTCACTTCGGGACGGTTAAAATGTTTGAATACAGAATGCTTTGTCTTCTTTTGGGATTTTGACGTGGTGGCCGGCCACAACAAAACGCACCAGCTGAATGAGTTAGTACGTGCGAGTCCACTTACTTTGTGTCTGAGGGTCCAGGTTCATCTCTGAAGTTCAAAGGTTCAGACCAATCGGACCGATCACTCTTCTCAGACAGACAGCTGGGGACTGTAGACTCTGCGCTGTCCTCCTTTTCCTCCATATTAAAACTCATCTTCTGGACTTCGGCCAATCTGAGGTGAAATGGAAAATACTGACTGTGAGCTCAGAAAACAAATATGAAGACAAACTGGTTTGTTATAGTCACAAGCCAAACTGAGAGAACAGGGAGTGCCAATCTATTTTCACACGAACAGACATTGCATTGTCACAAAATCTCTCTCATACACTGTATAGTATATTAAAATCAGCCAGAACTCCAAGTTGTTGTTTTGCTTTAATTCTGTGCTTCTTTTCTAAGATCAATGTGTATTATTTACACTATCACAACGCTTTGTCCACAGATGAAACAAAATGCTGAGTTCATTCTAACATTACTTTTATACACATTTCACAGGGTGAAAAAAATTACTCAGAGACTTTAACTGTAAGATAATAAGAATGTCTTAATAACACTCACCCTGCCTCAGTCTTCCTCTTCCATCGTTCTTCTTTGCTCTGTCGACTCAAAATGGAGTCTGACCGGATTAAATACTTTCACTGAAAGGGTTACCTCCTTGTTCTAATGTAGCGCGGTTACCTGGTCGGTTAACTGTTGCTCCGCCCCGCTCCATTTACAAGAAATCATGTGTTTATCTGTGTGTGTGTGTGTGTGTGTGTGTGTGTGTGTGTGTGTGTGTGTGTGCGTGTGTGTTTGTGTGTGTGTTTGAGTGTGTGTGTGTGTGTGTGTGTGTGTGTGTGTGTTTGTGTGTGCGTGTGTGTGAGTGCCTGCACGTGTGTGTGCTTAGGCTTGATTGGTATGCGCCAGACTTGCGTGGACGTACGCAGTTTTGATCGACATATTGCACACTGCATAATTTTTGTCATTCCTGCTCTGGATGCTAAAGAGCAATGCTTGATGGGAAACGACTTGCTGACACATTAAACGCAGCTCTTTGGGAGATGTGGCCCAGTGCTACGGATAAAACTCTGTTATCCACATTAAAGTTTTTGACACAAACAACGCACATTTACACGTACATTTCTGACAAAAAAATTTAATGCATTTGTGAATTAATGTAAAAGTAATAGGTGTTTCTGCCTTTCACACTGTTTTAAATTGAACAAAAAATTTAGTTACAGTTGAGGACAGCATTATTAGCCTATTAATATTTAATTTTTTAAAACGTTTTTCCCAAGTTCTGTCAAACAGAGCAAGGAATTTTTAACACAGCTTTTCCAAACATCCTACTTTTATTTTGGATGATTACATTATTTAACTTTGCACACAGAAACTAAATTATTTCACAAAAAAACAAAAACTACCAGGGACAAAAGCCCCCCGATGCTATTAGTCCTTTTTGCTACTTTAATGTGTTGATAGGTGTTGTACACGTGATAGATCTTATAATAAAGTTTATCATGTCCATTTTCAAATACCATATAGTGATTTATTCTATTTTATTTGTCTTTTATTGGATTACTTTTATGTTTACATAGTGTGCTACCAATGGCATAACACTTGCCATACCAGTGTATGCCTATTGTTGTACAATTTATAATTTAGAAAAAAAAGACACTTACTCCATTTCCACCATCAAACATTGATCGAAGCAAACTCTGTGCCGTTCATCTTCTTTGATGCCTCCCGACAGATATCAGCTGATCTACTTCCGAAGCGCAGCTCATCTCAATCAAACATTTTGTTTGTGTGTGAGGTGCTCACAGGTGCTGTTAAAAAAAGATGTGTTAATGATAATTTCCTTTGCTTCCACAAGTTGAATCAAAAAGTGTTTTGGTCATGTCATGGAATTGAAATATCAACCTTTAGTTAAAAGATGAGAATTTAGTCAATTAATACGAGGTGACACAATGTTTAAATATAAAAATAGAACAGATCTTTAATGTTTGCAAACATGGGTCAAGACAACAATCAAGCAATGGGATTGAAATGAAATGACCACCGATAGGCAGTCAGACAGAGAAGTTATAGCAAAATCTAACTACGCACGAACCTCATCCTACGTAAATAGCTTTCAGGGTTGGAATAGTGAGACATAACAACCTTCACCATAAGGCCAGGTCAGAACTTTTGTTGATTAACTTATGCTTATTTAGAGACAAGATGACATTAGTCTTTATACAAACACATAATTATTATGACTGTAATAAACAATTCCACAACAGTCAAATATTGGAATATCTCATCATGACATTTGAACAAGATAAATCAATCAATCTTAACAACAGAATATAGCTTAGTAGCTAACTAAACCTAGTTATCTTGACAAGAGTAGTTATTCATCTAACAGCTATAACGTAAACAGGAGATCCTTCTAACAGTAGTTAATATATATCAAAGCTGTAATTTTGACATAAACTGCTATTTTCTCTAAATGGCCTAAAATTCAGCTGTTGCTACAAAAAACGGTCAAGTTCAATGAAAAGTATTAGCTAACAACGGGACGTTAAGCTAGCTCACTAAAGGTTATCAGCCGTTACCTCCCGCTCATCATAAAGTGTCCTGAGTTTGTCCCAGTGTGTTTGAGTGTGAGTGAGAGAGAGAGACTTACCTCCTAACTTAATGCATCTCCATGTAATGAATCGCCTCTTCCTCCCGCAGCCTCTTTTCTTCCTCTTCACTAAAAGCTTCAGGCTACTTTATCTGTCTTGTCCTCGCAACGTCTCATCTAATTTCACACCCAATGATTACTTCAGACGTTACAGGACTAGCTAATGGGACGCTAAACCAACTGCTGTATTTAACTACAGTTAAATACAGCAGTTAGCACGGTAGCTAACGGGACACTAAGCTAGCGCACAAACGGTTATCAGCGTCACCTCTCGCTTGTCATAAAGCGCCCTGAGTTTGTCCAAGTTTTACAGACAGAGACTTACCCCCTAACTTAACTTACCTCCATTCATAAATCGGCTCTTTCTCGCGGCAGCCTCCGTTATTCCTCTTCGTTAAAATTGTCATGTCTTCGCTCCGTCTCATCCATCGAACCTTCTAGAAGCTAATCCACACAAACAGCGCGGAGCCGCCGGTGTTGCGGCACAGTGCGCATGCGCAGAGAATCAATTCAACACGTACAATTTTTTCCCTTTTTTAAATTTTGTTACATTTTATCATCGTTTTTTTATCTTATATTTTAAATTGTCTTATTATATTTATAGCCTATGTGATGTGTACTTTTGAAAGACCTACTATAAATATGTCCTGCTAAAATTTTGAAATAAAGTTGGATTTTTTTTTATATCGTCAGTCATTGATCAATGTGAATGTGCTGAAAGTAAAAGGTGTAGTATTTATCTGAACAGAATAATAAGAAAAGATCCATAATCAATAAGCATAAATCGCCCAGCTTGTCTCCCTGTCTGTCTCTGAGTGCGGTGTTGTATGGTTGTGTCTCAGTTCATTGTCGATGCAGCAGTGCCACCTGCTGTCCAAACCAGCAAACAGCAGCTGAAGTCAAAGCTACTGTTCAATCACATAAAATACCTCCTTCCATTTTAACTGTTTCTTTACCTGCATCTGTGGTTAAAGGTGGAGTCTGGAGAACGCTTTTCAAAATCCCTTTCTGTCAGTTCAGTGGGATATTGTGTCTAGGACGTCCCACCACGACTCTGTTATTTTAAAAGGTATTTCTAACATCACAAAAAGAAAATTTAAACTCAATTCATATTATGTGTGTTGTGGAAGTGGAAGCAAAATAAGTATAAACTGAACTTTATGCAAAAGTACTTTAAATGAAAATCCAGTTGTATTATAAAACATTAAAGAAAATTAATGTTATAACAGTTGGATAGGAATGCATCAAGCGTATATAGGTAAGTTAGTCAGTGACAGAATATCATGATAGATTCAAATTAAATAAGAACATAAAAATACAGAAATATGATCTAGTAATATAATCTAGCAAAGGGCTCTATGAAATCCGTTTCTTCCGTTTAAAATGTTTCTGAATTCCATTTTACTTTGTACGCGTATCTTATCATCAGAACAAGTGTCTAGTTAATATAAATTAATAAAATGCGGCCCTCATACGCTTGATTAAAGATGCGGGGGCAGGTGAGTCTGGCAGAGGTTGCTTTCTTCTCCCCATTTGCAGTGTTCAACGAGAGTTTTCATAGGACCCTACTAGCACTGATAAGAAACTTATACCACTGACTTCTGCATTGTGACATGAACCTCAGAGATAAATGCTGATATAGAAAGCAGAGATGATCAGGTCCATGTGGTGGAGTGTCAGTGTGTCTGCAGAGACGGTGTGAAGGACAGAGCAGCAGCAGAGCAGATACAAGATTCAAGATTCAGCTTTATTTTGTCATTGTACATGTTACAGAACAACGATAATCTGTTTACAGTTACACCCCGCCAAGAGACAGAGTGACAGTAACCAAACATGGGTGACAGGAGGGATAAACTGAAGAATCATCAAGCGTGCGCTGCGCCCCTTGTAAGTAGGAAAGGATAAACATAGGAGAAATACAGGGTAAAAAAAGGCCATTATCAGACTATGCTCCGTTGTGGGAGCGCAGTGTGGGAGCGCAGTGTGGGACTAGTAAAAAACCACTTAAGCACAATAAGCAACATAGTAACGCCACAGACAAGTAGAATTTGTATACATGCACGTATATGGAGGGGTAAGGGTGTATGGGACGGTGGGTGTCTCGCAGCACAGGCACCAGTGGTTATGTGAGATATGTGTCTCCGTCGAGACACAACGGGAGTCTTCAGGCGCCAGGTGGTATAAGCGAGTCCATGCAGACGACCTCGAAGGCCACAGGAAAGGAGGGGGGGGGGGGCAGAGCGTCTTTCTGCATAAACATCCCGGAGAGAGAAGAGATAACACCACCAAGGTCGGTGTGGGGAGCCGAATCGAGAGATTGCGAATTTGATGATACTCTGTCACATCCAGAGGAACACACAGGGAGGATGGAGGACTCTGTCTGACAGTGGAGCGGATCCTCTCTCCACTAAAACCCCTTGATGATCGATCAGTCAGTCAGGCAGTCTCTCTCTTTTACACACACACACACACACACACACACACACACACACACACACACACACACACACACACACACACACACACACACACACACAGTCAGTCACTCAACCACTTCCATCTGTTGAGAGAAGAAGACAGACAACAGAAGTCATGAATCAGGAAACAGCGTCACATTGCATCAGCTGTCAGTCAGTGACTTTGTTTACACATATACATTTCCTTATGTCTTTTTTTCCCCCACAGTCTGAATAATCTGTTCCACCTCTACTTGACCTTATAAAAAAGTTTGCAGGGCTATCAGGTTATACCATAAACTGGCAGAAGTGTGAATTTATGCCTTTAAGTGATGATCTAGATCCAGTAATCTCCCAGTTAAAGTTACTGAACATATAAAGTACTTAGGAGCACCATCAAAATGGTGACCTTGCTTAGGTGTTTGTATTTATTTCAAAGTATACCCATTTTTCTGCCAAAAGCCTTTTTAAAAACATTGGACTCAATTATACTGACCTCAGAGTCTCCAGTCTGTAGTGTGGATTCTCCTTAAGATCCAACAGAGGCTTCACTCCTGAATCCTGCAGCTTGTCGTCATACAGATCCAGCTCTCTGAGATGGGAGGGGTTGGACTTCAGAGCTGAGGCCAGATAAGCACAGCTGATCTCTGACAAACTGCAGAGACTCAATCTGAATAAAAAATAAATTATGTTTTAGAGAAAGCTTAGAGGGTGTGTGTGTGGTCTGAAGGATCAATATCAATGAACAGATATTATTTGCCAAAACAAACTAAAATGTATGGAAGCCAAATAACTATTTTTACTTTAACTTGTAAACGTTTTCTATTTAAACTAAAATATTTGTGAAACATGAAATTTACGTGAAATGTTGTACAGTTTACTTTGTGATGCAGACTGAACTTTGTACAAGAGAAATGAAAATATGAACAAAAAATGTATAACTTTATGGATGTAAGTTATGTTTGTAAATATATTTGTTTTCATTGTTAATAAGATCTACAATAGTAACAGAGTCAGTGAACTGACCCCAGAGTCTCCAGTTTACAGTGTGGACTCTCCAGAAAACCACACAGCAGCTTCACTCCTGAATCCTGCAGCTTGTTGTTGCCCATTAGATCCAGCTTCCTGAGATGGGAGGGGTTGGACTTCAGAGTTGAGGCCAGAGAAGCACAGCTGATCTCTGACAAACTGCAGCACATCAATCTGAACAAAGAATAAATTATGGAAATAAAAAATAATTAATAATCCGATCAGATGTCTTCAGGTTTTAAATGTGTAGCTCAACATGACTTTGTCCTAATCAATGAGCTTTTCTCTAAAATGAGTAGAGTAACTTTGTCATTGTGTTGTTGTGGATCATCATAATGTCAGCCTTCTGCAGACATCACCCACATGTCACCACAACATTCACACACCTATTCATGTCAACACAGATTAATATCAAGCTGCTGATCTCAGTCAAGTCTGGAATGAGAGGAGAAACACTATATTGATCCTTTAAACACCTGTATTTGGAAATATTCTTTGATATCTGTCTTCCAGTGTGTGTTCAGACGGATCAATATTATACGGAACTAATATTTTCTAAAACAAACTGAAATTAATGGAAACCAAATACATATTTCTCCTTTAACTAGTAAAGTTTACAATATAAACTAAAATATTGTGTAAATGTAAGGATGTCATTTAAGTTTGTACATGAATGACGTTACATTGTTAGTTAAATATATAAGATCTACAATTGTAACAGTCAGTGCACTGGATAATACTGATATGTTTTATTGTATATTAAATATTTAAGAATAACATAGTAACAGAGTCAGTGAACTGACCTCAGAGTCTCCAGTCTACAGTGTGGACTCTCCAGAAAACCACACAGCAGCTTAACTCCTGAATCCTGCAGCTTGTTGTCACTCAGATCCAGCTCTCTGAGATGTGAGGGGTTGGACTTCAGAGTTGAGGCCAGAGAAGCACAGCTGATCTCTGACAAACTGCAGTCCCTCAATCTGAATAAAGGATACATTATGCAAATAAAACATTAATAATAATCCAATCGGATGTGTTCAGGTTTTAAATGTGCAGCTCAACATGACTTTGTCCTAATCAATGAGCTTTCCTCTAAAATGAGTAAAGTGACTTAGTCAGTGTGTTGTTGTTGATCATCATAATGTCAGCCTTCTACAGATATCACCCATATATTCATAACAACATAACATGCTTTGATCGTTGTCTTCGTGTGTGTGTGTGTGTGTGTGTGTGTGTGTGTGTGTGTTCTAAAGGCTCAGTATTAGTAATCTGTAATTATTATAAGAAACATGTTTAACAATGTATAGAAGAAGAACTAAAAATAAGTATAAAGATTCAAATAACTATTAATAAAGATCTGGATAACTAAGATTTGAATGACTATAGTGAAATAATATTATTTGCCAAAAAAAACTCAAATTAATTGAAACCAAATAAATAACTCTCCCTTAACTAGTTTTCAATCCTGAAATATGAGTAGGAGGATCTTCTGTATAAAATGTGACAATTTATCAAATTATAAACATGAATGTACTTTAAACATTTTCCTTTGTGACTGCTGACTAAACTTTGTACAAGAGAAATTAAAATATGAACAAAGAAAATGTACAACTTTATGTTGTAAGTCAGTGAACTGACCTCAGAGTCTCCAGTCTACAGTGTGGACTCTCCAGAAAACCACACAGCAGCTCCACTCCTGAATCCTGCAGCTTGTTGTCACTCAGATCCAGCTTCCTGAGATGGGAGGGGTTGGACTTCAGAGCTGAGGCCAGATAAGCACAGCCAATCTCTGACAACTTGCAGTAACTCAATCTGAATAAGGAATAAATGATGGAAAAAAATATATTAATAATCCAATCAGATTTGTTCAGGTTTTAAATGTGTAGCTCAAAATGACTTTGTCCTAATCAATGAGCTTTCTTCTAAAATTAGTAGAGTGACTTTGTCATTGTGTTGTTGTGGATCATCATAATGTCAGCCTTCTACAGACATCCTCCACATGTCACCACAACATTCACACACCTATTCATGTGAACACAGATTAATATCAAGCTGCTGATCTCAGTCAGGTCTGGAATAAGAGGAGAAATACTGCATTTGGAAACAAGCTTTGATCTCCGCTTTCCTGTGTGTGTGTGTGTGTGTGTTCTGAATCAATGATCAGTTATTATTTGGTAAAACAAACTTAAATTAATGAACATTAGAGAAATAAATACTCTGCAACTAGTACATGTTTTCAAGTCGTTTGGTTTTACAAATGTGACAGTTTATTAAAAATTATGAACATGCATTTAATTTTTACTTTTCTTTTGTGACTGCAGACTAAAGTAATAAACTTTGTACAAGAGAAATGAAAATATAAACAAAGAAATGTATAACTTTATGGATGTAAGTTATGTTATGTACAAACCTTCATAAATTAAGTTTAATAATAGGGTCAGTGAACTGACCTCAGAGTCTCCAGTCTACAGTGTGGACTCTCCAGAAAACCACACAACAGCTTCACTCCTGAATCCTGCAGCTTGTTGAGACTCAGATCCAGCTCTCTGAGATGGGAGGGGTTGGACTTCAGAGCGGAGGCCAGAGAAGACAAGCTTTTCTCTGACAAACTGCAGCCCTCCAATCTGAATAAAGAATAAATTATGTTTTAGAGAAAGCTTAGAGAGTGTGTGTGTGGTCTGAAGGATCAATATCAATGAACAGATATTATTTGCCAAAACAAACTAAAATGTATGGAAGCCAAATAACAATGTTTACTTTAACTTGTAACGTTTTCTATTTAAACTAAAATATTAGTGAAATTTACGTGAAACGTTGTACAGTTTACTTTGTGATGCAGACTGAACTTTGTACAAGAGAAATTAAAATATGAACAAAAAATGTATAACTTTATGGATGTAAGTTCTGAATGAAGAATAAATGAAAATAAAAATAATAATCCAATCTGATGTGTTCAGGTTTTAAATGTGTAGCTCAACATAACTTTGTTTAATCAATGAGCTTTTTTCTCCAAAATGAGAAGGGTGTCCTTGTCATTGTGTTGTTGTGGATAATACTATATTGATCCTCTAAACACGTGCATTGTGAAATATACTTAAATGTGTAAAATGTGTGTTAGGGCTGGGCGATTAATTGAAATTCAATTTCGATTACGATTTTGGCTTCCCTCGATCATGAAAACAAGATAATCGTAATAAAACGATTATTGTGTCGCACGCCGTGTTTGTGTGGTAAATGCAGCAAACCCTTCTGTGTGCGCTCTGCCCCGCCCCCGCCCGAACACTTTCACTTTCAGCGATAGCAGTGCAATGGTTTATTCAGCATAAAGTTAAAGTACTCGCCCAAGACTGATGTAAATCAAAACACAAACGCCTTGCGCGAGCGAAATAGCAAGTTGCCAGTTGAAACTCTGTGGCGGTGGGTAACGGTGTCATTCACAGTGACACCTCGCCAGTGTGAGTCGCCGCACAGAAAAGCCCTGTGGCTTTAGGGCTAAAATTAACCGGGATATCCTGCCCGTTAATGTTGTTGATGTGGAAGGCTTCCGCAATCGGATTTCATTTCTTGAGCCTGGATACACAAAGCCATGTCGTCAAACTGACAGTGCGACTAGAGAAAATATACAGTGATCCGCCTCCCTCCGTTAGTTTCAGTCTACAGCCGAACAAATTACAATAACCACCACGGACATCGTTTAAATAAAGCCTCTTGTTTTTATGATCATTAGGGCTTTGATGCAAATTCTGAAGTTTGGCAGCTGCTGTGCAGTTTTTTTTCCAGCAACTCAACCTGCACTGTAAAAAAAAAGGCAATGAGTTGATCTTTTTGTAGATTCATACCTCCTCAACGTGCAAATAAATGAGTTATTCACAATCACATCCCTAGTGAAATATTAATTTTACTCTTAGATTGGAAGGTTTCACTGTTTATTTATTTAGGGTGGCTTTTTAGTTGTAGGCTATGTTTGAGGAGAACATTTGGGCGTTTATGCAATGTTGAAAGAATTTACAGAATTTTCATTTTGGGGCATCCCTATAGTGAATAGTCATCTTTAATAATCGTGATTACAATATCAATCAAAATAATCGTGATTATCATTTTTGCTATAATCGAGCAGCCATAGTGTGTGTGTGTGTGTGTGTGTTCTGAAGGCTAAGTATCAATGATCAGTAATTATTATAAGAAACGTGTTGAACAATTGAAAAAAAAAAAGAAAAAAAATATGATTGCATAAAGCTCATGGCTCGTTGCATTCCAACTGATAGACATGATGATGGAAAACCCTCCTTTCTGAACACCTCCTCTACTTAACAATAATAAAGTAGTTTTTACCTCATAAGCTTATTACAAAGACCATAATATAAAGAATAACCAGTCTTATTCTGAATCACAAACACTATGAATGGTCTCTCCTGCCATGTGTTTGTAGTAACTACAACAGAGTCCCTTTCCTCCTTAAACAGTGGGAATCCTTCTTGAATTTTCTTCATTTCTAAGGTGTCCAGTGTCGTCAGTCACTAGTGCACAAGGCATTTGGCTTCACGAATGGACCAACGGTAAATGGACTTGACTTATATAGCGCTTTTTAGCCGATTTTCTCAGCCCCAAAGCGCTTTACATTTCTTACCACATTCACCCATTCATACACACACTCATACACCGTTGGCAGTAGCTGCCATGCAAAGCGCTCTCTGAACCATCAGGAGTGCTCAGGCAAACCTGAAAAATATATGAACTAAAACTTAAAACCTCAGCCGATTGAACAAATAGAAAACTCCACATAGGTTACAGTCAGTGAACTGACCTCAGTGTCTCCAGTTTGCAGTTTGGACTCTCCAGTCCAGCACAGAGAGCTTTCACTGCTGAATCCTCAAGCTTGTTTCCACTCAGGTCCAGCTCTATCAGATGGGAGGGGTTGGACTTCAGGGCCGAGGCCACAACTTCAGAGTGAGTCTCTGAGAGTCCACAGCCAGAAAGTCTGTAATGACGCATGTATTGCAAAATTATATTTTGAAATAAGTGATAACAGAGCAGTTTGACCTTTCCTAATTTGAGTTACATTTGTCCGTCACATCAGAGGTCCAGGTAAAAATTTAAAAAAAAATCCAAACGTAAACAATTACTCGTTCATAGCGTAATGAGAATATTTAAATGAATGAAAATGCCCATGTTCAGTCTCTCTCTCTCTTTTTATCTTTATTTCATCTTGTTCTTATCTATGCAAAAATAAATAAATAAAAATAAATTCTGGAGCATAGTCGTAATTTGTGACAAAACAACTGCCATATCATTTAAGTAATACACAAGTTGAACACTTCTTTAAGACAAAGAATGAAAGCTTTTATAATGAGTATATTTAAAGAACTCATCTACACTTTTTTATATTGTTAACCAAATCTGGACTTACATAGCCTTTCTGCAGTTCCTCACAGCTGGAATCAGTCTCTGTTTTCCCTGGGTTGATGTTTTATACTTCTTCAGGTTGAACTCATCCGGAACCTCCTCTAACATCTGCAGCATGTAGGCCAGAGCAGAGCAGTAGATCTCAGAGAGTTCCTTCTCTGATCTGTTCTCTGACTTCAGGAACTCTTGGATCCCCTGATGAACTGATTGGTCGTTCATCTCCATCAGACAGTGGAAGATGTTGATGCTTCTGTCAGGAGGCACACTGGTCTTCTTCTCCTTCAGGTTGTTGATGGCTCTCTGGATGGTTTTTGGACTGTTGACTGTTGGACCCAGCAGGCCTCCTAAGAGATTCTGGTTGGACTCCAGAGAGAGGCCATGGAGGAAGCGGACAAAAAGGTCCAGGTGGCCATTTTTACTTCTTAAGGATTTCTCTATGGCACTTTTCAGGAAGACATCCAGGGATGAATTTACATATTGTTTTCCCAGGAAGCCCTTCAGTACCTCTGTGTTATTGTTGGTGTAACAGTGGTGCATGTAGACTGCAGCCAGAAACTCCTGAATGCTCAGATGAACAAAGCTGTAGACTGTTTTCTCGAATATCACACTCTCTCTTTTGAAGATCTCAGTACAAACTCCTGAGTACACAGAGGCCTCTGTGACATCCAGACCACACTGCTCCAGGTCTTCTTGGTAGAACATGACATTTCCTTTCTGAAGCTGTTCAAACGCCAGCCTCCCCAGCTTCAGAAGAACTTCCCTGTCGGCCTCCGTCAGCTCCTGTGGACTTGTTTCATGTCCCTCTTCATACTTCTGCTTCTTCCTCTTTGTCTGAACCAGCACAAAGTGTGAGTACATGCCAGTCAGGGTCTTGGGCAGCTCTCCTCTCTGGTCTGTAGTCAACACATCCTCCAGAACTGTAGCAGTGATCCAGCAGAAGACTGGGATTATACACATGATGTGGAGGCTCCTGGATGTCTTGATGTGTGAGATGATGCTGCTGGACAGCTCTTCATCACTGACTCTCCTCTTAAAGTATTCCTCCTTCTGTGGGTCAGTGAAGCCTCGTACTTCTGTCACCCTGTCAACACATGTAGGAGGGATCTGATTGGCTGCTGCAGGTCGGGAAGTTATCCAGATGAGAGCCGAGGGAAGCAGATTGCCCTGGATGAGGTTTGTCAGCAGCATGTTGACTGATGACTTCTGTGTGACATCAGACAAAACCTTTCTGTTCTTAAAACCCAGTGAAATTCTGCTTTCATCCAAGCCGTCAATGATGAACAAAACTTTACTGACAGCGAGTTTCTCTGCTGTGACCTTCTGTAATGTTGGATGGAAAACATGGAGCAACTCGAGAAGACTGTACTGTTTATCTTTGATCAAGTTCAGCTCCCTGAACGAAAGCAGAATCAGCAGACTGACATCTTGGTTTTTCTTGCACTCTGCCCAGTCCAGAGTGAACTTCTGCACTGAGAAGGTTTTTCCAATTCCGGCAACACCGTTTGTAAGGACGACTCTGATGTTTCCCTGTTGGTGAGGTAAGGCTTTAAAGATGTTGTGGCACTTGATTGGAGTGTCATGGAAGGTATTCTTCTTGGAAGCGGTCTCAAGCTGCCTGACCTCATGTTGGGTATTAACCTCTTCACTCTGTCCCTCTGTGATGTAGAGCTCAGTGTAGATCTTGTTGAGGAGAGTTCTACATTCTATTGGATCAGTTCCTTCAGTCACACGTTCACATCTCCTCCTCAGACTGATCTTATGTTCATCTAGAACCTCCTGAAGACCACAATACTCTGAAAGAAAAGAAAATAGTGTGGCTTATGATTTGAGAATCTGGTGGTTATTTTCATTATCAAGTAAAATATAAAGAAAGAGTTTTCAATGTGATTTTTATACAAGTCACAAGGTCTCTATTGTACAACACAATGGATAAGACAATACGGGCCACATCCTCTCAAGGACTGCGCTTTTGCGGCCGCTAAAAAGAGGACCATATCAACAGAGGCCGCACAAAGGGGGAAATGTGGCCAAACTGCTCTGAAATCCCCTGCCAAGCAGACAGCGCCGACAGTGTGGCGTGTTCGGACTGCCATACTAACGTCCTACTCATACTCATTTTGACTTCAATTTGAGTATGTGACGGTTGGGTATGCGAGTTTGGGTATGCGAGAAATTCCCGGATGAGTACTAACTTCCGGGAAGATTTTGGGTATGAATCGATTGTATACTTTTCCTACTCAACCGCCCCACAATGCACTGGGTCAATTCTACCCGCCCAGGAAAAAGAAATATTTTCGAGCAAGTTGCTAGGCAACGACATTGTTTGGGGTCCGCGATCTGACAACTGTACGTGCAGTCATTCATAAACTCTTACAATAGATAAGAGATGGAGATAAATACCTAACAACATTAGAGTTACTAAGTGAAATAATGAAAAGTGGAGAGAGATCAGAACAGATTGCTGTTCCACACACCGCGGCTCGTCCAGCTCAACTCACAGACAGCTGAGTGCTGATGAGCCGGACAGAGAGCATCGGAGGGATCCTCCGCCTCAAAACATAATTATAAAACAAGAGGTCTAAAACACAGATGATGAACACAGGACTGTAAAAATATAGTTCAATATCTAACCTGTAGAGGGCGGTTATACGCTAAACAGCGTCTAAACTGCCTGAATCTTATAAGAAGAAGAAGAAATTCTTCATGGCTTGAGTATACTTCAACTGAAAACGTTTCGACGCACCTCGCATACACAATGGATCTTTGAGTAGACAGTATGTAGTATATAGATGGTGAGTATGTAGGATGTAGGACGCTAGTATGGCAGTCCGAACACAGCCTGTGTCTCTCATTTGAATGTATTTAAATGAGGGAATATTCAAAATAGCAAGTTGCTCCATTCCTATACTAATACACCTTGTTGCAAAAAGCACTTTATCCTCAAAGGCCAGCGCCATTTGCAACAGGCCGTTTTAGTGGAGCAAATACTGTGTAAGAATCTTGTGTGAGGTAAGGTGGCGCAATCCTATTCTATACTACCCTTCTATCTGTTCCTCGGTCTTCCGCTCTCTCTTCAACACTCGTGAGCTTTGAATTGATATACATTCATATTATGGGGGAAATCTACAGGAAGAGGGTTTTACTTGTATATGAAAAAACAGTTATGATGGAGCTCAGGTTAATTTCATAATGTCTGCTTAATTAAAAACAATGTCACCGTATAAACCTATGATCTGTGTTTACCAGCCGACCTGTGTGGACGTGAAGCAGATTATAGAACATTCATCAACATCAAATCCTAGCTGATCGTCTTGGCAACATGTGTAAAGCTTAAAGCGCACTGTGCTGCCTGAAACAGTCCCGCCTGGGAAGAGAACCGTTACTGCCCGCTGCGTGTCTTCCGCGTGCCGGGGACAACATAATCTTCATATAGTGTAATTAATACCACAGCGCATCAAGATTCAGATTCAGATTCAGATTCAGATTCAGTCTTTATTGTCATTGTGCAAACAGTACAACGAGATTAGGGTGGTGCTCAAGTTAATGGTGTGGATCTGCGACCCCTTCTCCTGCAGCTCCGTGTGGATAAAATACTTGAAATGTTGCATGAATGTCCTTCTTGAGGTTGTTTTTAAATAATAATAGGCTTAAGCAAAGTGGCGTCTTTTTTTCTCTCTTTTCTTGTAAGAGAAGTTATTTGTCTCCCCATCCCTCCTGGGCCCGGGACACCTGTAGGCCCTACAGGTGTTTCCCCACTTACTCACGTAAACACGAAACAAGGGCCAACTGCGCCCAGCTGCCAAATGTTGTGGGCGTTTTAGCACCGGTACTTTGTTCTTAAGTGGATACTGTGCTAAAACTGACCAGATTGCGGGCACTATTTCGCCGCAATCCGTGGAGCTTTTAGCGGGCGCAATCCATTTTTAGTGGATGTGGACCTAAGAATCCTGTTAGCTCACTCACCTAAAAGTGAAACAAGGGCCAACTGCGCCCAGCTTTCTATGTCTATTTAGTAGACAGTATGAAATCAGCTGAAGGATCTCCAGTCTTACCTTGTATAGTGCTGGTCTGACTGGCTGTCTGCAGTCCAGATCTGGATCTTTGTCCACACTGGGGACAGGAGGAGTCTCCTGATGGAGCAGACTGGTTCAGGACGTCCTGACACAAAGCACAGCAGGACTGCAGCTCCTCAATAGAAACATCACTCTTCCTCTTCCTGTGAAGACATTTCTTTAACGATTAACATTTTCAATTAGTTTAATCAAAGGGTAACTGTGGATTATTCATGATTATTCACGATTAATCACCATTCAAAATATGCCCAAAAATTTCAATAATTTTTTCTGTGTATTCTATTGTTGTAGGAATGGAGGGATGAACGATAGAAGGTGGTTTTATAGATCTAACATTTGTTTTCTTAATCATGACACAATTCCAGATGGGCGCCGTGGTTTTCTGTTGTTCTCTTTAGGTTTTAATGTCACTCTCCACTCTTCAGGGATGCAAGTTTGCAACAGAAATTAAATAAATCCATTTTAGCTAAAAGAGTCTGCATTCATATTTCTGAACAATGTATATACATTTTTTATTAAAGCACTTTGACTTCACATTCAAACAGTCACTTACTTTGTGTTCGAGGGTCCAGGTTCATTACTGAAGGTCAGAGGAGGTTCTTTGGACTGGTCACTCTTCATAGACAGACAGCTGGAGAATGGAGATTCTGGTCTCTGGAACTGAACTCTGCAAACACCAAGATTGTTTTATTCAATTTCAAATAGCTCCTTGATAAATTATCAGAGGACAAAGCCATTCAGGAAGCTCTAAACAAACTGCTGCTGCTGTGGATAATTAGGAGATTTAAAGTTTGTAACATCCACTTAGATCACATGTGCCATACTCCAGGCCCGCGGGCCAAATCCATTCCGTTTTCTTTTTTGATGCGGCCCGTGAATTAATTTGATGCGGCCCGCAAATCAATTTAGCTGCTGATAACCCACCCCTTTCTTTTCCCAATGGTGGCTTGGCATTTCATTACCAATGTAAAGTGTCATAAATAATTTACACTGGTGCTTATGATTCCTAGAAAGAAAAAAAACATGTAAAATAATAACTCAAAAAGGTTAATTTAGTCTAACTTAATAAATTCACTTTTATGTCCATGTTATACAGACTAGTCTGTTTACATGAACATACAAGTTAAACATGTGATATGTTTTGAATGTGCAGAAAGTTTTGAAAAATCCAGGAAAATAAATATTGTGGCTCAATCCAGAATGCCTGAGAGCCTTACTGCATTATAGTCCTTTAAAATTATTTCACCAGGAACCTGAATGTTGTCTTTTCCTTTACAAAAATAAAGACATTCCACCATAAATTGATGCAGAAAAGGCACAGATCGTAGGATAACAATCCACCAGAATGCAGGAAATTAAGTGTTTGACACTCAAAAATGTATGGGGGAGCACCCCTAGATCCCCTTCCTTGATTTGCCCCCCCCCCCTCCAAAAGAAACCTAATCCATGCCCCTTTAGAGTGGCCCTTTGTGAAAATGAGTTTGACACCCCTCACTTAACAGCTTTTAAAAGGTGACTAAAAGCTGTGTCAGATACTAAGAAAATAGTCACAAAGGATTTAATTCAAGATGGCGTCTGCTCGCTAATAACAATTGAATTGAGGAAAAGTGAAACAATTAAACTTTTTAAAAGTGCAGTCCGACAAGTCGCTTACCTTGTGCCTGAGGGTCCAGGTTCATTACTGAAGTTTGGAGCAGACCTTCTGGACCGATCACTCTTCATAGACAGACCACTGGAGAATACAGACTCTGGTCTGTCCTCCTCTTCCTCCATATTAACACTCATCTTCTGGACTTCAGACGGTCTGAGAGGTGAAACGGTAAACACTGACTGTGAATTCAGAATACAAGAAAGACTTTGCATCCACAGATTAATCAAACTATTGAGTTCATTCTAATGGTGTGCACGTGTATGTGAGTGAGCATAGCCTTCTTTTCAATGTTGTACCCTAACATTCATTCAGCTGTTATAACTGAGTCAAGAACAAGAACAACAAAACAATTAACAAGACAAATGTACAGTGTTTAAAATCCTTAAGAACAGATGAATATGTGGGATTAAGTGGGTGCTAAGCAACAATTAGACCGAGTATTCCAGATTAAAAAAGATGTGTTTTGAGATGGGACTTAAAAGTGATGTAAACAACCTTTCATTTCTCCCTCTGAGCCTTAGCTTAGCACAGGAGCCCCCAGTAGCATAGCCCTTTACACACTCACTTTCACCCCCCATCACAGTCCAGTTACCATCCCTAACACCACTGATTAACCCATAACATGTTTTATATCCTATAACACTAAGCAGTTAGTGGGAGCAGCTACAATATAAAATATTAAGAGTATATAGCCCACAGCTAACTTAGCTGAATGCTAACAAAACGCATGCTGTGTCACAAATCGGGTTCTTCATAAAACTGTACTTAGGCCTACATGTGTAGTGCACTGATACATACAGTGCACTTATTCTAACTACAAGAGCGCAACATGACATTCCATCAGACGGTAAAGAAAACAGCTGCACTCGACATAAAAGTACATTTACACACTTAACCGAGAGTCCTTATGTCAGTTAACAGCAACAGCAACCTCTAAGGAATATTATTTACTAGTTCGTTTCAAGTTTTACCGTGTTTTATCACTTTTTATAACACTTTTTCAGAGGAGCACTGTGTGTGTTCTTACCTCTCTGCAGCATTGGCGATCCCCGACTGACTGAAGAAGAAAATACGAATAGCCGCGCGCTACAAACAGGAGGTTCCTCTCACGCAACCCAACGTATCAAAATAAAAGCTCTCAAATCAAATATAGATGTATACAGACGTCTATAAAAAGAAAAAAAAATACATTTATAAATTAAAAGGCATAAAAGGATTCTTGTTGAAATATATTATAACTTATTCACAGGTAACACACACTCACCAGAAATGACAATCAATATGAAGAGCTTTTATTCTGAAAGTATCTGATGAAAAGCTCAAATATAATTCCAAATAACAAAATAAAATAAAATCGGTTTGTGTTTTACTTCAGGTTTATATTTAATCTCAGCTGGATACATTTTATTTTAACTTATTTATTATGCTAAAATGAACGTTTGTTTTACAGCTTTTACACAACAATCTTAACCTAAACAACAATTTTTTTTTTTTAAACAGAGCATATAGATGTATTAATAAAACAGGTATTCACAGTTTGCAGTGCTCTTACATCTGCATCGCCAGGTCGTTTTTACCGGGGGCTTCTGCCTCGAAAGTTTCGAGTGTGGCCCCATATATATATTTGGGGCATAATAGTACGTAATTTACCCATCTAACAGCAAAAACAACCACTGGCTTGATGCTTGTGGGTCTAACAGAAATCATTAAATGCCAAAAATATGTCAAAACTTTCAGTTAATGTAGCTGAATCTAGCTATCTTGGTGAGATCTAGCTGATAGCTAACTAAAACTGGTTATTTTTTAAGAGTAGGCCTAGTTAACAGCAACTACAACATAGATCGTTATATTTAATAAAAGTTCTTATATCTCACAGATGTAATTCCTTTTGACATAAATAGCTGTTCTCTCCCATATGGCCTAACATTCAGTTGTCGTTTCAGTCAAGTTCAGTGAAAAGCCGTTAGCTAACAGGCAGCTACATTCACACGCTGAGGGTTATTTCAGCCCATTCATTAACACGCTAGCTAATGGGACGCTAAATGTGTGCGCTAATATATCAGCAGTTAGCACTCGACTAACGATCAAGTTCAATGAAAAGAGGTTAGATAACGGAGCTCTTACCTTGTCTGCAAACTGCTATCATTCAGCACATCAGCCCGTAACCTAAAGGGAGCTAACTTTGCCAGATGTTATTACAGCAGTTTTCACGCTAGCTAACGGGACGCTAACGGTTATCAGCCGTTACCTCTCGCCTGTCATCAAGTGTTCTGAGTTTGCGCATGCGTGAGAGAATCCATTCAACAATACGTCCTGACTTTTTTCATCAATCGTGTTTGTAATATTTTATTTCCTAATCTTGTCTTTCCTATGCTTGATATTGTCTCACTATGTTTATATATTAGATGTTTTTTTTATATGCCTATGTCCTGCTAAAGTTTGAAAACATCGACAAAAAAATCATCAGTCAATGTGAATGTGCTGGAAGGTGGTTTATTTTCTGAATCAAACACTAAGAGATGATCCAGAATCAACCATGGATAATATATAAAATCAACAAGCAGAAATCGCCCAGCTTGTCTCCCTGTCTGTCTATCTGCAGTGTTGCGTGGTTGAGTCTCAGTTTATTGTTGATGCAGCAGCGCCACCTGCTGTCCAAACCAACAAACTACTAGTACTATAATTTGCCCTAGTCACACCAGCTTACACATAAACAGCTCTGGAAAAAATTAAGAGACCACTACAAATGTTCAGTGTCTCTCGTTTTACTATTTATAGGCATATGTTTGAATAGAATGAACATTTTGGTTTAACATTATAAACTACTGACAACATTTCTACCAAATTCCAATAAATGTTTTGTCATTAAAGAGCATTTTCAATTAGTAATGTAGAGATGAAGATTTTTGAAGAAAAAGCTAGAATGGTCTCTTAATCTTTTCTGGTAAGTAGTAAAAATTAAAAGGTGCAGTAAGCGATTCTGGAGATCACTTTTCAAAATCCCTTTTTGTCAATTCCACTGAGTGTTATTTTAAATAGGTATTTTTAACATCACAAAATGAAAATTTAAACTCAATTAATATACTTTGTGTTGTGTGGAATTGGAAGCATAAATAAGTATAAAATAAACTATATACAAAAGCACTTTTAATGCAAAAACACAAAACAAAAATATTAACGTCTTAAACAATTCATAGGCAACTTTTTCTTTCACATTTTTTCCAGCGTGTCCGTTTGTAGAACCAAAGGGCAGTGGGTAAAATATTCTGGAACCAAAATCACCCTGCATTCCAAACCCCATACATCCATCCCATTTAGTACGCCAGAAAAAAATATTTAGGATGTCCCAATACATACATGTTAAAAGATGTATGGCAACAAAAAAAATATACCCTGATTCACTAATATATCTATTTTGTTTTTGTCATATTTTCCATAGAGTCTCAGTCCTCTTCACAGCAGACCCGGGTTAGAATCCAGCCCGGGTCGTTCTCTGCATGTCATTCCCCTCTCTGACACATTTCATCTCTGTCTATCCAATATAACCATGTCAATAAAAAACATGGAAAATGCCCCCCCCCCCAAAAAAAAAAGAAATATATATAATAACAATAATCTATAAAAGAGACCTAACTGTTTTGTTGTTGTTGTTTTTTTCAATGTATGTGTGTTTCCCTAAAAGTGAAAAATAAAAAAATAAAGTATTAAAAAAAAAAAAAATCTATAAAAGAATAAATAAAGGAAAACATTTTTATGTGATTTGGAACGCAGGGTAAGTCTTATTCAAATTCAGGGACAGATTCCCAGACACTGTAACTTGTGTCTCAGTCATAGGCTTTCTTAGCTGTGTGGAAAAAACAGCTTAAAAACAGGTCCACAGTCCATTTTTCATGTGTCCAAAACTCCCAGGGCTTATTCACAATCGCCCGTGTGGTGTTTGTAGAGCGTCTATGCCACCGCGGGGATGAAATACTGCAGTGACACATCTTCATGCAGCAAAATCAGGTGAGAATGCTCTCATGGACAATATCTGAAAAGGGCAAGAGAGA
>CM047525.1:26620511-26625511 GCA_026122265.1 Ammodytes dubius
GTGAGTGAGTGAGTGAGTGAGTGAGAGTGAGTGAGTGAGTGTAGCTTAGAGATGGTGGTGATAAGACCTGGGGATGAACACATGATTTTAGTGTGTGTGTGTGTGTGTGTGAGTGAGTGAGTGAGGGGTGGGTGAGTGGGTGAGAGAGTGGGTGGGTGAGTGGGAGAGAGAGAGAGAGAGAGAGAGAGAGAGAGAGAGAGAGAGAGAGAGAGGGGGGTGTGAGAGTGAGTGAGTGAGTGAGTGAGTGAGTGAGTGAGTGAGTGAGTGAGTGAGTGAGTGAGAGTGTGTGTGTGTGTGAGTGAGTGAGAGAGAGGGGGGGGTGAGCGAGTGAGTGAGTGAGTGAGAGAGAGAGAGAGAGAGAGAGAGAGAGAGAGAGAGAGAGTGTGAGTGAGTGTCTCAGTGTGTGTGTGTGTGTGTGTGTGTGTTGTGTGTGTGTGTGTGTGTGTGTGTGTGTGTGTGTGTTTTAAGTGATTTAAGTAGTTTGTATTAAATATATAAAAACTATTTAAAAGGTACACGGGTATGCCTCAACATTGTTTTAACCCAGATACTTTGAGCTAAAGACTGAAGACTGAGATTTTTGTCTATGTATCTTCCATAACATGTCTTCTTTCATACTCTCTCTCTCCCTCTCTCTCCCCCTCTCTCTCTCTCTCCCTCTCTCTCTCTCTCTCTCTCCCTCTCTCTCTCTCTCTCTCTCTCTCTTCCATAACATGTCTTCTTTCATACTAGTATAAATCAAAAGGTCCAACATGTACATTCAGGTGTTTATTTGACTAAACCTTGTCTGTTTGCGTCTGTATATTTCTCCTATACAACCATCTTTAACGGACATTATCTCAACATTAGTTATTTTTTTCTTCAATACTCTGAACCAACAATCTCAACTTCTAAAGCACTTACATCAACTAAACTTTCCATAATCATTCTCAGCACTATTCTGAAGGCTATTACAGAAGGATTTGTTCATATGTTGTTCACTGTCTGATTTATGAGACATTTCGTATTAAAAACACACAGCGAATATGCATTTTTTTAAGCTAAAACAGTGACAGTAAGATGTGTAAAATTCAGAAATGATGACTATGATAAAAGACTCACGGCTGAAATGGTTGAGACACGCGACGTTTATGATTTTCCCTCGAAATTTCATCTTTTTGACCGAAACTTTTGAATTGTTCTGAAGTCAGTGCGATGTGCGCGCGGCGGCGGATACTTCTGGTTTTGGTCCGTCAGTGTGTTAGGTCCGACCAGAAACAACAACAGTTAGTTAGTACTCTACAAGTTTTTATTTTATTATAATTATTATTTTTAAAGCTTTAAAATACAAAAACAGACGGGATTTTTTCACCAATGTATCCAAATGAAAATAAACTAGATTTTTGTAGGATAGAATTAATGTAAAACCTGCTTTTGAGGATCGTATGGTAAAGTTTGGCGGGTTTTTTGGTCCGACCGGAGACAACAGCAGGTAGTTCCGCGTAGTATTTACGGTTTATTTTTTTCTTTATTGAAAGTTTTAATATACAAAAACAGGCTTTTCTCCCCAAACATCCTTCACACATTATATAAATAAAAACAGAAAAACGAGAACTAACTTATGTGAAATAAATTAAATAATATTAAGAATACATTTTTTTTAAAATAAAATGTAAATGCTCTAATCAAAATATAATTTGATAAATATATTGAATTGGTCGTTTTCATACACACCTGATCAGTTTGAATGTAAATGTACGAAATCTAAAAATCATTTCTACCATAGACTGTTAAAAAAAAAAAAAAAAAAAATTGGTTTGTGCAAAAAAAAAATTAAATTAAAATCTTCGCTCTCCTATTGGTTCCCGGCCACCTGATCATTGACCAATCAGGGCTCGTCTTAGTTGATGACGTTTCTAGCCGTGCAGGTGATTGTGAAGCGAACTGTAGACAACTATACAACAGAACAGCGGTGTCTTCTGAGGGATCAATTAGCATTCATCTTTCCGACAGTTCTTTAAATTTTTTATTAATTTATTTGTTGGTAAATTGACGTCACAATGGCCTGGCCGCTCACTATCCAATCAGGAGTGAGTTACGCAAAATCTTTCCTTCCGGAGACTTTGGTGAGGTGAGTGAACAACTTGTCTAGATGCAAATGTTTTTTCGTTTTGGTGTGTGTGTGTGTGTGTGTGTGTGTGTGTGTGTGTGTGTGTGTGTGTGTGTGTGTGTGTGTGTGTGTGTGTGTGTGTGTGTGTGTGTGTGTGTGTGTGTGTGTGTGTGTGTGTGTGTGGTGTGTGCCTGCGTGCGAGAGAGAGAGAGAGAGAGAGAAAGAGAAAGAGAGAGCAATTTTTCTACCTGTCAGTGAAGACATAAACATTTGCTGTCATCATCAATGTGCAAATAGTCTAGGGCTGTCAATCAATTAAAATATTTCAATCTATTGACAGTTAAAATATATACAGAAGAGTGAGGAGAACAAAATAACTGCTACCTTTCCGTTCTTTGTGTGCACTTGTTTACATACCAGTTTACAGAGCCTAGGCTGTTTATTAAAGCTGGGGTATATGATTTCTGATTGGTCAAAATTAACATGAGCTGTACACTTTGACCAATCAGAGCGAGGCTCCGATTCTCTGTTCTTATTGGCTGTTGGGACTGTCCATTCACTTTGGCACGACTTTGTTGGTGTAGAGCGTGTCAGGGAGGGACCATAGGGGAGGGACCAAAGAGAACAAGTGGAGCGGTTGAGATATTTGGATTCAAATCTCTATCCCAACTGCTATTTTCTCCCCAAATCCTCCACCACAGCTTTAACACCAGATATTCTTTCAGCACACACACACACACACACACACACACACACACACACACACACACACACACACACACACACACACACACACACACACAGTACACTACACTCACACATTATTTCATGTGTAATTTGATAAACTTTTTAATATCCACACAGCGCTGTATCAACCGTCCAGACGTCCATTTCCCGGCGCATCTTTCCGTCTCCTCCTCGGATCTTTACCGTTTACTCACACGACCGCAAGAAGCAACAAGACTTCCCGGCATCTTCTCTTGACGAGCTACTGAAGCAGGTTAAGAGCTTATTATTCACATATCATAATCCTCAGTTAAGAGCTTATTAATCACATATCATAGTCAGCATTTAAAGCCCTTTAAAAGCTACAGTGCGTGACTTTTTTCATATATAAATGAATGTCGGTTCAATTCAAGCAATCGCAAAACGAGTTGACACAAAGTTGTTTAAGACTATCAGCTGCACAAAACTCTCTCTGTTAATGTTATTGTCTGAGATACATTTTCTTCTTAAATTGTAATACAAAATATAATTGTTTTAATGTCAGTAATCAACTGGCAAAGTTCCATGATGATATCTATACGTAAAAATGTTAACCATATTCACTTGCAGCACACTCACTCACAGACAGACAGACAGACAGAAAGACACACACACAAACACAAACACAAACTCACTCACTCACTCACACACACAGACACTCACTCACTCACTCACTCATACAGACACACACACACACACACACACACACACACTCTCTCACTCACCCCCCCCCCCCCCCCCCCCCCCCACACACACACACACACACATAATTTCTTTGCTATGTTACAGGCAGCAGGAGCGTTTGTTTTGTGCGGTCACCGCTTGACGTTGGTCCTAGATGAGGATGGGACGATGTGTGATTCAGAGTTCTTCAGTTTTCTGCCCAGTGACACAGCTGTGATGCTGCTGCAAGAGGGAGAGAGGTGGACGCACAACCAGGTGAGTACACTATCCATCTCTCCATCCATCCATCCATCCATCTATCCATCCATCCATCCATCTATCCATGTATCTATCCATCTATCTATCCATCTATCCATCTATCCATCTATCCATCTATCCATCTATCCATCCACTACATAAACAGGGGCAGTGAGTACGCTTCAAATGGATGTATTGTATATAACACATTTTCTATGCTTTGTGTTTGTTGTTTTGTTTAGCTTTTTTAGTGTATTCATATACAGTGGTTCAAATGCATTTATATACAAAAAGAAATTGCAATGTTAATGTAGTCTTTTTTTCTTGTTCTTTACTTTTTTCAAAAAAATGTGCGGCAAAATATGTACAAAAAAGTGACAAACTACTATTGTCTCTATTTTTTTAAATACCTGGCATGTTGCTTGCTATGGTGGGTCCCTTTTGCTTACATACCAGTTTACAAAGCCTACGCTGTATATTAACACTGGATTCTTTTTCCAATGCACACACACAGTACAGACAGGTAGCGGATCATGAGGAGATATTCACTGATTTTGACAACAAGCGTTCTCCAGAATCACTGACTCCACCTTTAAGACAGACAGACACTCACTCACTCACTCACTCACTCACTCACTCACTCACTCACTCACTCACTCACTCACATCACTCACTCACTCACTCACTCACTCACTCACTCACTCACTCACTCACTCACTCACTCACTCACTCACTCACTCACTCAACTCACATCACTCACTCACTCACTCACTCACTCACTCACTCACCACTCACTCACTCACTCACTCACATCACTCACTCACTCACTCACAACACACACTACACACACACCTTTTAACCTTTTAATCGTAACCCTAAAGATATTTCTAAACTCCAACTTTCCCCTGTGTATTCTTCAGATCTCTCAAACACACACAGACGGGATCGGTAATGTGACCTTTGATCTCTACAAGCTCTACCCTAAAGACTTTACCTGCTGCCTCTCCTTCAAGGCCTCACTCGGGGACACACACTCACTCTCCCTCGACCTCAGATTCACCACAATAAAACACATTCTCAGGTAGGCAAC
The DNA here is from genome assembly GCA_026122265.1 of Ammodytes dubius. Lineage (NCBI taxonomy): Eukaryota > Metazoa > Chordata > Actinopteri > Uranoscopiformes > Ammodytidae > Ammodytes > Ammodytes dubius. The sequence goes on from CM047525.1 coordinate 26,625,377, forward strand.
TCTCAGTTCTTTTAAATCGAGTCTAAAGACTTTTTTGTTTCCATTTTAACCTGCAATTTTTATTTTATTTGCTTCTTTTATTCGCTTTTAAATGTTTTGTAATGTGTTTTATGTATTCTAATCTTGCCCCTGTAA
>CM047525.1:26650511-26653011 GCA_026122265.1 Ammodytes dubius
CAAATCTTACACTTAATGTTGGGAAGACTGTTACAATGTACTTTTCAAATAGGTGCAAATGTAAAGATTGTCCTGACATTTATGTTAATGGACAAAAAATAAAAAATGTGGAAGAATTTAAGTACTTAGGTGTCACTCTTGATCCAACACTAAATTTCAAAAAGCATATAAAAAGGTTGAGTAACACAATCAAATTTAATTTGGCAAACTATCGATTCATAAGAAACTCTCTTACAGTTGAGGCATCAAACACCTATCTGAATGCTATGATTCTTTCCCATTTTTCCTACTGTATGACAAGTTGGTCTCAAGCAGGTAAAACAACCTTGAGACCACTTGAATCATTATATAAAAATGCTCTTAAAATTCATGATAAAAAAACTCGTCAATATCACCACTGCAAAATCTTGGATAAACACAATCTGCTTAATTTTGAAAATCGCATTGTGTATGCTAATGTGCGCTTAATTTTCAAAATCATACACAATGCTGCACCTCCTCCCTTAAGGAACTTTGTGACACTGGGCTCCGAAATGTCAGCACGAGCAACCAGGTCAACAATTAGGGGAGAATGCAGAATCCCACAACGCAGAACTACATTTGGAAAGTCGTCCTTCTCCGCTGTAGGCATTAAACAATGGAACAGTCTCCCAACAGATCTTATAACCAATGGTGATTTCCGGGCTTTCTCCCATCTGACAAAGGTTTGGTTGCTCACGCAGCAGACCTGCACACACCTATAGAATTGTGTAGTGCTAGTAGGATAGGGGTATTTATTTTATTTTTATTTTTTTTATTATTAATTATGTAAGGTAGTGCTTTTCATAAACTTTTTTATTTTGTATCCTATGTATTTATATCATTGTATCTTGTTATCCTTTTAATGTTTAATCCCATGTCTAGATATTATTGTGTTTTATTTAGTTCTTACCTGCCCAGGGACTACAGGTGGAAAATAGCAGTTTGCTAAAACCTGGTACAATGCATCTCTCCTCTTGTTCCAAACAAGGTTAATGTTTCTTTTGTACATTGTCCCTGTTCAAATAAAGTTATAATAAAGGGAACTGAACTGAGATATATACTGGGGCTGATTAACTGATGAGGAGCAGGTGAGTGTGGGGCAGACTATGGCTGTGTCTGAAATCGCGCACTTACGTAAGTGCACTTACATTGAGTGCACTTTATTATCCCAACAGTACACTTACTTATAGACGCAGTGCTCTCATTTCTACAGCGCACTGTCCAAACTGCCGTCGCGCACCTACCGGAAATGACTTTGCATTTTGACGGTTCTTCTTCGGTGGTATTTTTTTCTGCTTGCGTTACGGGTAGCCAAAACAGACACATAAGTCGCGGAAAAACAAAACAAATGTGTAATTTAACTTTTGTAGAGCTCGTCCGACTCCACAGTTGCTTCAAGCTCCTCTATTTTGATTTTAATGTCCCGTCCTCTCCGCTACGTAGGCAAGATGGCGGCCGTTGAGTGTGGAAAGTGTCCATCGGTCTGCACTCAACTTTTAGACCTTTTTGAGTGCACGACCGAGGAACTTACAGTGCACTGCGTTTTGGCGCACTCTGCGTTTTTTTGTGAAGTGCACTCAAAAAAGTAAGTGTAAGTACAGAAGTGCGCGATTTCAGACACAGCACAGGTGAATGTAATGAACAGGGAGTGCAGAGCAGGAGGGAGTGGCCGGGTCTGAAGTGACATGAGAGTTAGAAAGGAAACCAGGAAAACAGACATATGAAAACAAACTAAATACTGGCTGAAGTTGTGACACTTCTGAAACACTAACATGAATTCTTTATTTTCTCTCCTTCTTCCCAGATTTTTGTGGAAAAATCAAGAACTATTTTCCCTCAAGTTGCAGACATCGAAAAACCCTACGCTCTAAAACAGTAAGGAATTTTATCTGGATCATTAAGGAAGTATTTGGGCCTTAAACTGAAGAACTCTCCCTCTCCCTCTCCCTCTCCCTCTCCCTCTCTCTCTCCCTCTCCCTCTCTCTCTCCCTCTCCCTCTCTCCCTCTCTCTCCCTCTCTCCCTCTATCCCTCTCTCTCCCTCCCTCCCTCTCTCCCTCTCCCTCTCCTCTCCCTCTCCCTCTCCCTCTCCTTCCCTCTCCCTCTCTCTCTCTCTCCCTCCCTCTCTCTCTCTCTCTCCCTCCCTCCCTCTCAACCATCAACCATCGGAAATCGTTATTTTGGATTGGGATAGTTCAGTTTTTATCTCTGCACTTCTCCACGACCAAGAATTTTTTTCCTGTTGGATAATTTTTCGAATTTCGTCCTCTGTAGAATTTTCTTTTGGGACGCTTTGGGTTGAAAAGTACAAGCGTGACGACATCGCAGGGAAATCCAGTGTGTGTGTGTTTGTTCGTGTTGTGTGTGTGTGTGTGTGTGTTTGTGTGTGTGTGTGTGTGTGTGTGCGTGTAAAGAATGTTACATGGTAAATTGACTGCACTTATATAGCACTTTTATCCAAAGTGTTCTACATAGTTTGAC
>CM047525.1:26660511-26663011 GCA_026122265.1 Ammodytes dubius
TTGGTTTCAAGTCTCTAGGACGTACCGTTCTGGAGTTATAAGTGAAAACGTTCGCCCAATAGGAATGAATGGGCGTCATTGAAAATTTCTAGAAGTGCTGAGTCCTAAGAAAATAATTTTTCCAAAAAGTATTTAGGAGCATGTTTCAGGCCATTTGGAGTATAAAGGTTTTTTTTTTTGTTTTTTGTTTTTTTTTTACACCACTGGTTGGCGCTATCAGGGTTAGGGTTAGGGTTAGGGTTAGGGTTAGGGTTAGGGTTAGGGTTTAAAAGTTCTGTATCTCCTGAACGGAAGGTCATAGAGACTCGGGGACAACTCCAGTGAGTTCAGCGTACCCAAATTATGTCTGACGGAAGTTGGTTTCAAGTCTCTAGGACGTACCGTTCTGGAGTTATAAGTGAAAACGTTCGCCCAATAGGAATGAATGGGCGTCATTGAAAATTTCTAGAAGTGCTGAGTCCTAAGAAAATAATTTTTCCAAAAAGTATTTAGGAGCATGTTTCATGCCATTTGGAGTATAAATGTTTTTTTTTTGTTGTTTTTTTTTTTTTACACCACTAGTTGGCGCTATCAGGGTTAGGGTTAGGGTTAGGGTTAGGGTTAGGGTTTAAAAGTTCTGTATCTCCTGAACGGAAGGTCGTAGAGACTCGGGGACAACTCCAGTGTGTTCAGCGTACCCAAATTATGTCTGACGGAAGTTGGTTTCAAGTCTGTAGGACGTACCGTTCTGGAGTTATAAGTGAAAACGTTCGCCCAATAGGAATGAATGGGCGTCATTGAAAATTTCTAGAAGTGCTGAGTCCTAAGAAAATAATTTTTCCAAAAAGTATTTAGGAGCATGTTTCAGGCCATTTGGAGTATAAAGGTTTTTTTTTTGTTGTTTTTTTTTTTTTTACACCACTAGTTGGCGCTATCAGGGTTAGGGTTAGGGTTAGGGTTAGGGTTAGGGTTAGGGTTAGGGTTAGGGTTAGGGTTTAAAAGTTCTGTATCTCCTGAACGGAAGGTCATAGAGACTCGGGGACAACTCCAGTGAGTTCAGCGTACCCAAATTATGTCTGACGGAAGTTGGTTTCAAGTCTCTAGGACGTACCGTTCTGGAGTTATAAGTGAAAACGTTCGCCCAATAGGAATGAATGGGCGTCATTGAAAATTTCTAGAAGTGCTGAGTCCTAAGAAAATAATTTTTCCAAAAAGTATTTAGGAGCATGTTTCATGCCATTTGGAGTATAAAGTTTTTTTTTTTTGTTGTTTTTTTTTTTTTTACACCACTAGTTGGCGCTATCAGGGTTAGGGTTAGGGTTAGTTAGGTGTTATTAAAGTTCTGTATCTCCTGAACGGAAGGTCGTAGAGACTGGGACAACTCCAGTGTGTTCAGCGTACCCAAATTATGTCTGACGGAAGTTGGTTTCAAGTCTGTAGGACGTACCGTTCTGGAGTTATAAGTGAAAACGTTCGCCCAATAGGAATGAATGGGCGTCATTAAAATTCTAGAAGTGCTGAGTCTAAGAAAATAATTTTTCCAAAAGTATTTAGGAGCATGTTTCAGGCCATTTGGAGTATAAAGGTTTTTTTTTTGTTGTTTTTTTTTTTTTTTACACCACTAGTTGGCGCTATCAGGGGTTAGGTTTAGGGTTAGGGGGTTTGGGTTAGGGGTTTAAAAGTTCTGTATCTCCTGAACGGAAGGTCGTAGAGACTCGGGGACAACTCCAGTGTGTTCAGCGTACCCAAATTATGTCTGACGGAAGTTGGTTTCAAGTCTGTAGGACGTACGTTCTGGAGTTATAAGTGAAAACGTTCGCCCAATAGGAATGAATGGGCGTCATTGAAAATTTCTAGAAGTGCTGAGTCCTAAGAAAATAATTTTTCCAAAAAGTATTTAGGAGCATGTTTCAGGCCATTTGGAGTATAAAGGTTTTTTTTTTGTTGTTTTTTTTTTTTTTACACCACTAGTTGGCGCTATCAGGGTTAGGGTTAGGGTTTAGGGTTTAAAAGTTCTGTATCTCCTGAACGGAAGGTCTAGAGACTCGGGGACAACTCCAGTGGTTCAGCGTACCCAAATTATGTCTGACGGAAGTTGGTTTCAAGTCTTAGGACGTACCGTTCTGGAGTTATAAGTGAAAACGTTCGCCCAATAGGAATGAATGGGCGTCATTGAAAATTTCTAGAAGTGCTGAGTCCTAAGAAAATAATTTTTCCAAAAAGTATTTAGGAGCATTTTCAGGCCATTTGGAGTATAAAGATTTTTTTTTTGTTGTTTTTTTTTTTTTTTTACACCACTAGTTGGCGCTATCAGGGTTAGGGTTAGTGTTAGGGTTAGGGTTAGGGTTTAAAAGTTCTTATCTCCTGAACGGAAGGTCGTAGAGACTCGGGGACAACTCCAGTGGTTCAGCGTACCCAAATTATGTCTGACGGAAGTTGGTTTCAAGTCTTAGGACGTACCGTTCTGGAGTTATAAGTGAAAACGTTCGCCCAATAGGAATGAATGGGCGTCATTGAAAAT
>CM047525.1:26673011-26675511 GCA_026122265.1 Ammodytes dubius
GTGTGTGTTTCGGTGTGTGTGTGTGTGTGTGTGTGTGTGTGTGTATGTGAGATCAAACACACACTCCCTCATTAAAACAGCCCTGGCAGGATGTTCTGAATAAAACAAGTTTAGGGCCGAAAAGAAAAAAAGGAATTTTTATATGTTGATTTTTTTTGCTGAGGGAAAAAAGCAACTAAAACCTAGCTCCAAGCTCTTACATAGGTCTAAGGGTGGTGTGTGTGTGTGTGTGTGTGTGTGTGTGTGTGTGTGTGTGTGTGTGTGTGTGTGGTGTGTGTGTGTGTGTGTGTGTGTGTGTGAGTGTGGGTGTGTGTGTGTGTGTGTGTGTGTGTGTGTGTGTGTGTCTAAATATGAATTTGTTTGTCTGTTTTTGCATTAAGATCAAAATCAGCCGTTGGTTAAGAGTTTGCATGTTCAAACCCAGTGGAAACTTCTGCAAAGAAGAAACAGCCTTTGTGTGTGTGTGTGTGTGTGTGTGTGTGTGTGTGTGTGTGGTCTCTGAGTGAGTGTACTTATATTTGCATGCATCACGCTCTCTTTAAGCTTACTCTCGGAGCAGTAGTGTGTGTGTGTGTGTGTGTGTGTGTGGGTTGTGTGTGTGCATAAAATATTCAGTCTTGCCACAACCACAAACTGATAACAACTGACACAGCTGTCTCTAACCCCTCTCTCTCTCTCTCTCTCTCTCTCTCTCTCTCTCTCTCTCTCTCTCTCATCTCTCCCTCTCTCTCTCTCTCTCTCTCTCTCCCTTAGTCGGTCTTAAAGGTGTAGTCAGTGATTCTGGAGAACGCTTTTTGTCTAAATCAGTGAATATCTCCTCATGATCCACTACCTGTCTGTACTGTGTGTGAGCTGGAAAAAATGCTGGTGTTAATACACAGTCTAGGTTCTGTAAACTGTACCACTGTAACTACAGCAACATGCCCGTTTACAGATTCTAGGCTGTGTATTAACACTGGAATTTTTTTCTTGCTCACAGTACAGACAGGTAGTGGATCATGAGGAGATATTCACTCAAAACGTTTTCTATATTAGGTTAGAGTTTTATTGCCTCCAGATATATTTTTATTAATCAGTTTAATTATGTGTTTTGAAATAAAAAATCAAATCTGTCGCCTGCAGACAGAGAAGTTTATTATACAGTGTGTGTGTGTGTGTGTGTGTGTGTGTGTGTGTGTGTGTGTGTGTGTGTGTGTGTGTGTGTGTGTTGTGTGTGTGTGTGTGTGTGTGTGTGTGTGTGTGTGTGTGTGTGTGTGTGTGTGTGTGTGTGTGTGTGCGTGTGTGTGCTCACAGTTTGCTCCCATAAGTTCTGTGAATAGCCTCTGTGTCTGTTGCCTGCTGTGTACAGCTATCAGTTTTGCTTTATGAACCAAGTTAGCAGCGGTTAGCTTGGGTAAAGCACCATCAGCACAGCAGACTGGTGCTCTCAGCACCGGTTTAGCACCAGCGCCAGCATATCCCCAGAGTAGAGAAGGCTGCTCTGGTCTAACCCTAACCCAGCATATCCCCAGAGTAGAGAAGGCTGCTCTGGTCTAACCCTAACCCAGCATATCCCCAGAGTAGAGAAGGCTGCTCTGGTCTAACCCTAACCCAGCATATCCCCAGAGTAGAGAAGGCTGCTCTGGTCAGGGAGCGGACACAATATGATGTGAACTGTGGCTCAGTTGGTAGAGCGGGTCGGCCGATGATAAAAGGGTTGGAGGTTCGATCCCCGCCCTGCCACCTGTGTCATGGTTGTTGTGTCCATGGGCAAGACCCACCTTGCCTCGTGTGAATGTCGATAGTTAGCCTGCTATCGGTGTGTGAATGGTAACGTGTAAATGGGAACAGGTCTCCCTTGCAAAAAGAGTCTTCGGACTCAATGGGATATACCTGTATAAATAAAGGTTAAAAAAAAAAAAAAAAAAAAAAAGATCACGCGGCGCGGAAGCTGCGATTGGAACCGCCGCGCCGCAGAGTGCAGTGTGTTCGCACCTTTAGAACGAGCCTTTTATATCGACATAGGAGCGGGGCGCTGAGGCCGCCATGTTGCACCGCCATGTTTCTACATGTGTGGGTGTGTGTATATGTGTGTGGGTTGTGTGTGTGTGTGTGTGTGTGTGTGTGTGTGTGTGTGTGTGTGTGTGTGTGTGTGTGTGTGTGTGTGTGTGTGTGTGTGTGAGAGTTGGAACATGGATGTAAAACATTTTGTGGCCTGAGGCTGTGGACTTAACCAGCTGTGAAGTCATTCCACACTGACACGGAGGTCAACTGGTCCTCCCACGGAGTGTGTGTGTGTGTTGTGTGTGTGTGTGTGTGTGTGTGTGTGTGTGTGTTGTGTGTGTGTGTGTGTGTGTGTGTGTGTGTGTGTGTGTGTGTGTGTGTGTGTGTGTGTGTGTGTGTGTGTATGTGTGTGTGTGTGTGTGTGTGTGTGTGTGTGTGTGTGTGTGTGTGTGTGTGTGTGTGTGTGTGTGGGTGTGCGTATTGTGTGTGTGCAGCTTGCGTATACGAGCGTGTTTGT
>CM047525.1:26708011-26710511 GCA_026122265.1 Ammodytes dubius
TGTGTGTGTGTGTGTGTGTGTGTGTGTGTGTGTGTGTGTGTGTGTTGTGTGTGTGTGTGTGTTGTGTGTGTGTGTGGTATGTGTGTGTGTGTGTGTGTGTGTGTGTGTGTGTGTGTGTGTGTGTGTGTGAAAGAGAGAGAAAGGTTGTGTGTGTGTGTGTGAGAGAGAGTGAGAGAAACGGGCGGCAGTGGCAAAGTGGTAGGGAGTTCGCCTCTGGTGTGCAGGGTCGGAGGTTCGATCCCCCGTCTCCCCGCCACATGTCGAAGTGTCCCTGGGCAAGACACTGAACCCCGAATTGCTCCCGATAGTTAGCTTAGTTAACTTAGCACCCTAGTGCTAAGCCTACCCTGCGTGGTAGCTGCTGCTATCGGTGTATGAATGTGTGTGTGACTGGGTGAATGTGTACAAAACAATGTAAAGCGCTTTGGCTCTGTGAATAACGGAGATAAAGCGCTATATAAGTCCATTTACCATGAGAAAGTGAGGTTATGTGTGTGTGTGAGAGAGAGAGAGAGTGTGTGTGTGTGTGAGAGAGAGAGAGAGAGAGAAAGGTTGTGGTTGTGGTTGTGGTTGTGTGTGTGTGAGCGAAAGTGAGGTTATGTGTGTGTGTGTGTGTGTGTGTGTGTGAGAGAGAAAGGTTGTGTGAGAGAGAGAGAGAGAGGTTATGTGTGTGTGTAAGAGGTCAGTTGTAACTCATGACTTTGAGCCAGATGCTTCACATTGTTGATATCCAGAGACAGCGAACGGTTACATCACCTACAGGGAATCTGATTGGACCACACACACACACACACACACATACAGAGACACACACACACACACACACACACACAGGGTTTTTCCTGGCTCAGAATGGGCCTTTGGGGGGTCAGTATGCGGACCAACTTTTTTTGGGGTTCGCGACTATGTGCAACAGTAAAGGCAAAACGTTATTGTATTTTAAGAGGGGTGTGGGGTTGGGAGAGGGCAGTTTGTGTCCAGCTACAGAGCATTTAGGTTAGCCTGTCAATCACTGTGTTACCATGGAGCTTACTGACTGATAACATCACAATAAAGAACCTGTAGATATGAAGTCACAATACTAATAATGACTGTTTCTAATTGATCTAAACCATGGAAATTGCAAGAAGGTAGGGCTGCTCGATTATGAAAACACAGACACACACACACACACACACACACACACACACACACACACACACACACACACACACACACACACATTTTTGGAAGCCGATATCCAAAAACAAAGCTCTCTCCAACAGGCCATTAACTATTATTAGCATATGTTATTATTACAGCGAATACACACACACACACAGACACGCACATACACACACACACACACACACACACACACACACACACACACACACACACACACACACACACACACACACACACACACACACACACCTAAATTCGTACATCATGTCAGCTGTGTTTATTTTCATAAAGGGCCAGATTATCTTTACTTCTCGTTTTCCCAGGAAGAGACCGATTTATAGAGTACACACACACACACACACACACACACACACACACACACGCTCACACACACGCGTGCTAATACACACACATACCAAGAGAAGAGCCTGTTTTCATTTTCTAAAGTTTATTTTACAAAGTCTACAAAATTCATCAATCACTCACACACACAAGCATGTAGAACACACACACACACACACACACACACTCACACACACACACACACACACACACACACACACACACACACACACACACACACACACACACACACACACACACACACACACACACAGGCTAAGAGCAGACCCTGTTTTCTTTAGATCCAAAAATGTTAATCACTCCATCAATTAATCATGACATTGTTATTTAAGAAACATTATTTCACACACGCACACACTCTCTTTCTCTCTCTCTCTCTCTCTCTCTCTCTCTCTCTCTCTCTCTCTCTCTCTCTCTCTCTCTCTCTCTCTCTCTCTCTCTCTTCTCTCTTTCTCTCTCTCTCTCTCTCTCTCTCTCTCTCTCTCTCTCTCTCTCTCTCTCTCTCTCTCTCTCTCTCTCTCTCTCTCTCTCACACACACACACACACACAATTTTGTAAAGTTTATTCTGTCTACAAAATTCATCAATCACTCACAAAAGCACGTAGAACGCACACACACACACACACACACACACACACACACACACACACACACACACACACACACACGTAGAACACACACACACACACACACACACACACACACACACACACACACACACACACACACACGTAGAACCAATGACGGATTACCGCATGGGCAAAGTGGGCACATGTCCAGGGCCCTGGCCAATAGGGGGGCCCTTGATTTATTTTTTTATTAAAAAAATTTGACGGGGGTTTCCCCCCTGGGAATGGGTCGTAAAAAGTTGGGTTGTTTAATATTCGGGGTCTTATATTCGGCCGGGACAAGCGTGTGTGCGCTTGGAGAGAGAACGATGTGTCTAGAGAAAAAAAGGCACGGAAATG
>CM047525.1:26715511-26720511 GCA_026122265.1 Ammodytes dubius
ACTACTCGATTTTGTAGAAAGTAATTATAATATCCATAAGTACATTTAATGTATATTTTATAATTTTTTTTATATTTAGACACATTCATGTTACAAATAAAATGTTGAAATATATCAGATGGTTCAAGATTTTTTTTTTTTTTTTTACATTTTGAATTGGATTCAGGATTGAAAATGCATTTCCTATTGTTTTCATGATGGGAAGCTAAAAGCAAATCATAGATAACATAATGGTGATTTTTCTTTCCAGGGGCTGTGGCTATTTAATATAAGATGTGACAGAACTGGATAAAATTAACGACAGCAATTTTTTTTTTTTTAGATATTTTTTTGGCATTTTTATGCTTTATTGATAGTGTAGAGACAGAGTTGAAATGGGGCAGAGAGGGGAGTGACATGCAGAGAACGACCGCAGGCTGGAATCGAACCCGGGTCCGCTGCTGGCCGAGGCCCATGGGGGGGACGCCCTACCAACTGAGCTAAGGGCGGCCCCTTCATCTTTCATGGTTGTTGGGTGCTGCATTTTACTGTACTGTTTTGCACACAACCTCAACATGGTTACTGAGTAAAGTAACCTGTAAATAGACCTTCACACACCTTTTGCATCAGTACGTTTAATATATATTTTTTGTTGCTGTATTTACTCACTCACTCACTCACTCACTCACTCACTCACTCACTCACTCACTCACTCACTCACTCACCCACCCACTCACTCACTCACTCACTCACTCACTCACTCACTCACTCACTCACTCACTCACCCCACCACTCACTCACTCACTCACTCACTCACTCACTCACTCACTCACTCACTCACTCACTCACTCACTCACTCACTCACTCACTCACTACTCACTCACTCACTCACTCACTCACTCACTCACACATTGTCATATATACATTTTTTAACATAAACAAGTTACAAATACAACATAAGTTACTATAGAGTACATTTTATATCTGTATTTTTCTATCAACTCACTCACTCACTCACTCACTCACTCACTCACTCACACACACACACTCTCTCTCACTCACTCACTCACTCACTCACTCACTCACTCACTCACACTCTCTCACTCACTCACTCACTCACTCACTCACTCACTCACTCACTCACTCTCTCACTCACTCACTCACTCACTCACTCACTCACTCACTCACTCACTCACTCACTCACTCACTCACATTATTTGAGATTGACAGTCTCTTGGTAGAGGAAGATTCTTGTGTCTGTCTGTTGAATGGACAAATTTAATCAGTTCTGCCTCTCCTTCCTTTGTCCCCATTGGGAACACACACGCACACACACACACACACACACACTCACACGCACACACACGCACACACACACGCACACACACACACAGACACACACACACACACACACACTCACACACACACACACACACTCACACACATTCACACTCACACTCACCACACACACACACACACACACACACACACACACACACACAGAAACACACACACACACACACACACACACACACACGCACAGAAACACACACACACAAATCACAAGACGTTCTTGGGCGGTTTAGTCAAATATTGGCGTTAGAAAATGAAACCAAGGAAGTTCCGGTTCCGGGTTAGCATGGGATAGTTGCGACAGCTTATAGCTCCCACCGAACATTTCATAAGTAACTGATTAAACCCTATTTTCATCGTTTTTTTTTTTAAACTTGTGTTGCCAGTAACACTGGTATTGTTTCAAGACACAATGCCGAGAAGCAGGAAAGCGAAACGAGCCAAACAGGCTTCGACAGAGACGGAGACAGATATATCTCAGGACAGCATTGTTAGTATTGACTATGGTGCTAACACAGTGGCTTCCATTCCGGATATGCTCGAGCGGACTAGAGCAGCCATAACAGCTGAGATAGCTGCTGAGATTAAAGGCATGGCTGTTGAGTTTAGAGCATTGTTTGCCAGCATGGACACTAAGCTGGACGACATCCAGGTCGTGGTCTCGGGCCAAGGGAGACGTGTAACGGATCTTGAGGAGAATGCGGCAGCTGTTTGCGGACGCCTGGAGCAAGTTGAGGCTACGTGCTCCTTACTCCAGGAGGATAACAAGGTGCTAAGAGCTAAACTATCCGATTTGGAGGGAAGGAGTAGGAGGCAGAACATTCGTGTGGTGGGCTTGCCGGAGTCACTTGAGGGCCCGCGCCCCACCGCCTTTTTTTCGGAGCTCCTCTTCGAGGTTTTTGGGGATAAAATCCTCCCTTCTCCACCGGAACTGGACAGAGCACACCGTACTTTGGCACCCAAACCTGGCCCGGGCGAGAGATCGCGGCCCGTCATCCTACGCCTTCATCGATATCAGATTAAGGACCTAATCATGAGAGAGGCACGTAAGCAGGGCGAGTTGGAATATCACGGCCACAAGATACGGTTCTATGAGGACTACAGCGCGGAGGTCGGGAAGCAACGGGCTGAATACAGGGTGGTCATGGCTGAGCTGTATCAGCGCGGTCTCCGTCCCTCTCTCCTCTTCCCTGCGAAGCTTCGTATCACTCTCCAAAACGGCGAGAGAAGGTGGCTCAGATCTGTCTCTGAAGCATCTAACTTTATATCCACATTGGGTGTGATTCCGAAGTGAATACGACTGCTTGCCGTGAGTATATAATGTGGACAAATCCTGTTTTTTTTTTCTTTCATATCCCCAGCCAAACTCTCAGACTGACGTTATTACAGGCATTTTTTTTCTCTCCCTTTTTTTAAAATGAGTAAATTGGCTGGGTGAACATGACATTTTTTGTTGCTTGTCATTTTTGACGTAATGTCTAGCTCACTCACTTTTTTTTTTTTTTTTTTTTGGTATTTCGAATACGATTGCCTGCCGTGAGTATATATTATTTTGGACAAATGCCCTTTTTCATATCCCCAGCCGAACTCTCTAACTGATGGTACCACATGCATTTTTTTCTCCCTTTTTTTTAAAAAGAGTAAATTGGCTGGAGGAACGTGATATTTTTTTTTTGTTGCTTGTCATTTTTGACGTATTGTCTGGCTCACTCGCTTTTTTTTTTTTTTTTTCCTTTCTTATTTTGTATCTTTATTTAAAAACGGCTAGTTAAGCTTGTCGGTTCTTTATTTTAATTTTTCTTATTATTTGTTATTTTTTTTTTTTTTTGTATTTCGAATCTGTTAGGTGAGCACGGTTTGCTTGTTTAATCATATGTGTTGTCATATTGACAGTTTGCAAGATTGTTCAAAGTGTTACTAGCTGCTATGGGGTGAACTGCCCAAGACGTATGTGGGAAGCTAGCACAAGTCAGATATTCAAGGCTTGGAATGTCTGTTGTGAGACTAGTAAGGGTCTCCAGGGGTTTGCTGTTTAGAGCAAAACATGGGGTGGGTTCTGGGTGGGATGGGGTGGTGTTAACCGGGGGTTTAACTGATAAGTTATCACCTGCTGTGTTTTTAGTAATTTGTGTTTTTCTCTCTTTTTTTATTTTATTTTTTTCTCTTTGTTTTTGTTGTGTTTTTTTTTTTTTTTTTTCTCCCTCTGTATTTTGCTACTCTTTTTCTTATCGGAGTAACTCTTTCTACTTTCATTATAACTGAGCTAGATGAAGGGCAATCTTAATTTAATTAGTTGGAATGTCAAAGGTCTAAATCACCAAGTAAAAAGGGGTAAGGTCTTAACCCACCTAAAACGGCTCAGGGCTGGAATAGTTTTTCTTCAAGAAACCCACTTACATGACTCTGACCATGGGCGATTAAGTAAATGCTGGCGTGGACAATTTTTTCATTCTAATTTCAGGGCTAAGGCTAGGGGCACAGCTATCCTTATTGATAGTAATATTCCTTTTGAATCCTCAAACGTTATATCAGATAAAAATGGACGTTTTATTATTGTTTCAGGCAAACTTTACAATAAGTCAGTCATCTTGGCCAACGTCTACGCGCCTAACGCCGATGATGTAGAATTCTTTGAGAGATTTTTTTCTCAACTCCCCGATCTAAATTCCCATTCTCTTATTCTTGGTGGGGATTTCAATTGTTATCTAGATCCAGTCTTAGATCGCTCTTCCCCCAAACCTGCCACTCTTAGCAGATCTGCAGGTTATATCAAATCATTTCTTGCTGATTACAGCCTCTCTGATCCATACAGGTTTTTATACCCCACAGGAAGAGAATATTCATTCTTTTCACATGTCCACCACACTTACACCCGAATTGATTATTTTTTTGTTGATAATTTATTGATCTCAGACCTAAAGTCATGTAGTTATGAAAGTATTGTGATCTCAGATCACGCTCCTCTGCTCCTTCAACTGGCTTTCCCTGACGTTGAGTATACAAGAAGGCAGTGGAGACTGGATCCATTGTTGCTCACAGATGAGAGTTTTCTTTCACACATTTCTACACATATTAAAACTTTCTTGAGTATAAATAAAACACCTGATGTGTCCAATGCAACAATTTGGGAAGCTCTGAAAGCCTATTTGAGAGGTGAAATTATATCATTTGCAGCATACCAAAATAAATGTACAAAACAGAAACAAACTGAAATAGCTGATCAGATTCTGAACATAGACAGACAATACGCTAACTCACCCTCATCTGAACTTTACAAAGAACGTTTAAAACTTCAGACAGAATTCAACCTTCTTTCCTCTCGTCAGGTTGCAGACCAGTTGCTTAGGAGCAGAAGTACTTTTTACGAGCATGGTGACAAGATTGGTAAACTCCTGGCCAATCAATTGCGCGGAACTAGAGCGAAGCAACTCATCCCGGGAATACGGACAGACAGTGGGTGTACAACATCAGATCAGAAACTGATAAACGAAAAGTTCAAAACATTCTATTCAAATTTGTATAGTTCTGATTGTACAGTAGACGCAACGGTGATGGAAACCTTTTTCAGTGGCCTGAACATGCCTTCCATTTCTCAGGACCTGAGACATAGCCTTGAGGCACCTATTACTCAGAAAGAAATTATTGCAGCAATAACATCTATGCAATCA